>PVHY01008403.1:20101-61911 GCA_004024945.1 Uropsilus gracilis
GGAAGGAAGGAAGGAAGGAAGGAAGGAAGGAAGGAAGGAAGGAAGGAAGGAAGGAAGGAAGGAAGGAAGGAAGGAAGGAAGGAAAGAAAGAAAGAAAGAAAGAAAGAAAGAAAGAAAGAAAGAAAGAAAGAAAGAAAGAAAGAAAGAAAGAAAGAAAGAAAGAAAGAAAGAAAGAAAGAAAGAAAGAAAGAAAAGAAAAATATAAACAGGACTATATCAAACTAAAAAGCTCTGCACAATAAAAGAGACAATAACCAAAACAAAAGGAAATCCAATAGGATGGGAGAAAATTTTTGCCCTCCATACAAGTGATAAGGATCTGATAACAAGATCCACAAAAAACTCACACAACTTAGCAAAAACAAAACAAAAAGCCCAGTCAAAAAATGGGAGAACTAAAAAGACGCTTCTCCAAAGAGGAAATACAAATAGCCAGACGGCATATGGAAAATTATTCAATATCACTGATAATCAGGGAAATGCAAATCAAAACCATACTGAGATATCATCTTACTCCAGTAAGAATGGCCCATATAAAAAAACAAAAACAAAAAACAGGAAACAACAAGTGCTGGTATGGAATGTGGAGAGAAAGGGACACTCTTACACTGCTGGTGGGAATGTAAAATGGTCCAACCACTATGGAAAACATTATGGAGAACCCTCAAATTACTGAAAATGGAACTACCTTTCGATCCAGTAAGTCCACTTCTGGGAATCTACCCAAAGGACACCAAAACACTCATTGAAAAAGGCAATACTTTTTTGTTCATTACAGAACTATTTACAATTGCCAAGATATGGAAACAACCAAAATGCCCCTAACTGACAAATGGTTGAAAGGATGTGGTTTAATTACACAATGGAATATTATTCTGCAATCAAACTGACAAATATGAAGCATCTGTGATAACATGGATGAACCTAGAGGGAATCATATTAGCAGAAATAAGTCAGAAAGAAAAAGACCGAAACCATATGATCTCACCAATAGATTGCTATAGGAATAACAAACAAAAGGCCAGGAATGAACCAAAATAAGCTGACAGTGGAGCTGGAGCAGGCTGCTAGGGGAGGGAGAAACTGGGGAAGGGAGAAATACAGGAAAATCAAAAGGAGGTCTCTTGGGTGATATGGTAGAGGAAGAACCCTGGAGAAGGCAATGGTCATATATATATATATACATGCATATGTAATTATGCATACTTACATGCATGATATGCAAATAACAAAAAGGTTAATTTAAAAGATATATACACAAAAGATTATAATGCCATGTTATTTCAATAATGGAAAAGATAAAGATAAATAACAATTAAAAACCAGTGTGACATTAAAATTTAAAAATAATTAAACTGCTAAAATAGTTTTTCAAACATGTTTTACCTCTACATTTATTAATATTAATAATTGAACAATCAAATTGAATAATAAACTTGAATTTATGGAATATGTGCATTCAAGTTTCTTTGATTTTCAGCATGCTGTTTTGTACAAAGTGGGTATTGATCTAACATATCTTTGTGAAAAGGATTTTCTAAATTAAAGTCAATGTCACTCACCAGGATACAATGGTGCATGCTGCCAGACTGTAAAAGAAAAAAAAATTATATGATACTGTGTTATTCTCCTTCTCTCTTTTCTTTCTAGCATTTTCTATTGTTTTCTTTTTTTCTTTCAGTTCCTCTTTATATACTACATCTTCCTGCTACATTTTTTAAACATTGTGACAAAATGATCAGGTTGAACATAGATAGTAATTTAGAAACAATTAAAAGAGAAAATGGAGGAAGAGGAAAGAGCAATATAAAGAAATAAAGGAATGGAGAAAATGAAAGAAAAAATGTTGAACTATTTGCTTGTACTTCTATGACAAACTACTGAAATTTTTCAAAATAATGCTTTAAGTGTATCCTTATTAACCAGATATTTTTGGAATATTTCTGCCTTTTATAATACCACTAAAGAAACAACCCAGGAGAAAAGACCACAGTCAAGTTTTCTGAGAAATAATCATTACTCACCAGATTTGAATTGAGACTTCCTCCTTCCTGATGAATAAAATATACATATAAATATAGTGGTTTTAATACATCACAAGGAAGATATAATTTAAGTCAAGTCACACTTAAAGTCCTTTTTATTTGTAAGTTGGCCAAGTATTATTCAAGTAATGAAAAAATAAAAGAAATATCTAAAATTCATTTCATCTGCAAATTTCACTACAATCTGAATACAATCAGATATATTGGTCATAGGGATTTAAATAATTCTTGTAATGGATTACTGAAATGGTTAGGGTTATCTTATTAGTCTTGACTTTAGAGATATATTATCAATAAAATTGCTTGAGTGTGTAAATTTCATGAAGGAATAATAATTTACTTAGTTAATAAAATAGATTAAATTGAAAAATTAAAGAAATTACAAGACAGTTTTTTTTAAGTAAGCCCAATAACAGTATTTATATAGAATTAGGTTAAAAGACAAATCTTAAATATTCAAAGGACCACAACATTTACATATGATGCTAATCCTTTAGACAAAAGACATATCTTCAAATCAATGATTAAAATTCAAGATATAAATTTTATAATCTTAGCATAAATCACATTTTCATAGAAGTTAGGGGACAGAAAAATTAGGAAAACAGAAAAACAATTTGAAACTGAATATTTGAATAGAATAGTTGACCACTCATACATATTTGTAAAAATAAATAAATTTTAAAGGTAGATACAAAATTTGAATGAATCTTCTACTTTAATTTTTTAAATCAGCATTATATATGCATATAATTTAGAATGAATGCTTCCACAAAATTGATTCTTTAAAATAGAATTCCTCACAAATTACTACCATCCCCTAATTTCTGCTTCTCAGAGAAAATAATTTTTAATTTTATCTGATTACTTTGAAATTTACTTATTTATTTTAAAATATTATATTTTATTACATTATTTTATGATTTCTAATAGCCAAATAACACCACAACTAAAGGCATCCATAATTGAAATAATATTTTATATTGTCTTTTATATTTTTCTTTATTTTAGTTTTTGGCTTTAAATATAGGCTTATTAAGGAAATGTTCTACTGAATAGAGAAAATCACATTTTTCATAATCTCATCCCCTTCAGTTCACAAACCTTAGAATGAAATTATGGCAATCATTATGATGGTAGAATGTTTTCAAATAGTTTATAAAGTTAAAAAAAATGAAGAAAATAATTTGAAGAAATACATGAGTAAAACATCAGAGAAAAATTACCCATTTCATCCTGAAGTTCTTCTGAAAAATAAAATGCGAAACCCATGAATATTCATGGAAAACTAACATAAGATATAAAACTGAATTGAAAACCTTTCAATGTATAATAAATAGGTAAGATAAATGTAACTATAAAATGTAAAGAAAACTCAAAAATGACAAGGAAGTAGCATTTAATTTAGGAAAGTGAGAAGAAAGAATAAATTTTTGCAAAGACTAGAAGAAAATGGTGAATTGTAGCCTAGAAATTTATTTCATATGTATTTATTTTATTAATATTTTAAGGACACAACTCAAGATCTGACCTGAAATATACCTTATAAAATAACGAATAATTTCAAAGCAGGTATAATTGCCTTAGTATTATATTAAAATTGATTTTTAATTTTGCAAGTTTTTTCTTAGCATGTCAGACTCAAAACACTATCAGTTTCAGAGGGTGATTGAAAGCAAGATTTAGTATTTTAGTGAATTCACAAATATTGAAGCTAAAAGAAAATGAAATTCAACTACATCTGAAAATTTACATATTATCACATACTACTATATTAAATACATGAACACATCTTAGGGTATCTCATTAAAGGAGAGATCACAGTCTACAGTCCTAGCACCAAAAGAGCTCCCTTGCCTGCCAATCTGGGTCTCTATAGAGCATCTCTCCAGGGCAGGAGATAGGATGATGAGTTCTGATGTCCCACTGTCTGTATTCAAATGGCAGCTCTACTACTCAGCTACTTGGGCAATTTTTCAGACATTTCTGTGTTAATAAATAATATTTAGTAAATCTATATGTGAAATTTAATTGAGGAGAAGGAATTTTCTAATACAAATATGTAAGTGTGCAACAGAATAGTCACAATAAATGCTCCTAAACTTGTAATGAGTGAGTGAAGTAAAGATGAACTTTTATGGTAAATCAGTACTTGTACATGTGAGATTCCCAGATATGAGCATGTGCACCTTAATTGTTCCTTTTCAGATTCCTCTCCACCCAAAAGTCAACCAGCAATCTGAGTAAAAAGACAAATTCTGTATCATTTTACATTTGTGCAATGAAAAAAACAAAACACACTCAGCATCTGAAAGTAGAATGATGCTTCCCAAAAGGGCAGTAGAAGGGGTGAAAGTGGTATAGGAGGTCAGTGGTTAGTAGTACAGAGTGACTGGACATTTGGAGGTGGCAGGTATGATGTATATACTAAGGTAAGAATTAGGATAAGTTAATTGTCAATAAAAGGTCATTAGAAAATTGTAATCATATCAGTGATTTGTAAAAAAAATATAAATATATAAAATGGCAGTCAAAGAGTGAACCTCAATTTAACAATTGAACGATGAGTGGTATAAGAAACTTTTGTTTTCTAAAGGTCATTACGAAATGCAACTCAATATTTTTAGCACTGTTACTCATCATGTAAGTTATTAGGAAAGTAGAAGCTGTATAACAACGGCTATTCAAATGTGGAAAATGTGATAAGGTCCTAAGTTTGGTATGTTTTTCAGAAATAATTGTAACATTGAAATCATGTTCTGATCAACTTAAAATCCTTCAACTTATCAAATTCTTCATGAATCTGGTGTGTATCTCTAAAATCTAAGTAAACAATGCTTATAATAAAGGAACTGTACATAATGAGAAAAATAGGATTGGAAATACATGTATGGAAAAAAGAAGCACTTTTATGGAAGATATCTTAAAACATTGAATAAACTAGACATTCATAAACATTGAATAAACTAGAATTACAACTGATAGAATATAGATTAAAAAGACAGAGAAAAAAATTTTCAAGATAACTATTGCTCTAAGCAGGATATGGGAGAGGATGGAAATATATGTAAAATCATGAATTTTTTGGAAGCTCACTCCTTCCCCAAAAAATGAAAATTATAAATTTCATGGGAAAACCATGTGGAAAATTCTGTTATTGAAAAATTGTATTTAAAGTGAAATTTATTAGGAGTAAATCATAAGAGTTGCAGAAGAGTACAAATGGGTTCAATTAATGTTGCCCATTTAACTTAAGAGTTTGAGGGACTGAATATATTAACAAGAAATATGAATGTGCATTCTGATATTATACTTCACAGTCATTATTTCATTATTTCATCCCAAAGTCACTTATTTCATTGTTTACAATGTGCATTATATTAATATATATTTTCTGACTCCTGATAAATATATTTGTTTTTAGAAAATAAAAATGAGAATAAATGTAAATCATAATAAAAATGCACTTTACTATGATTATATTAAATTAGTTGTTTGATTTACCATAATCATGTTCTTCCACATCAGTGAAAAATCCAGAAAAAGGACAACTAGATGTAGTAACTTAAAAGCAAAAATGAAACAAGAGAAGAATGCCTTCAGAACTTTCATTTAGAACCAGAATAAAATAAAATAAAAGTTTAATTGCATAGTGGAGAAAATCATATATGGGCTATTTTTTTTAATGCCAGTGTTACTGCAATAGTTAAAAAAAAATCTACTACAAAATGTGTTCTCTAAAAAAGACAATGAACTCATTAGCTTTTCCCCATCACCCAAAACAATTAATAATTAGTGGGGAGTAGATAAGTAAAATAAATCAGATAGAACTAAATAAATAGAATAATTAAAAATCACTCAGATTATATGAGTAAAAAACAATTTCCCATTAACCAAATATGCAAGAAGACAATGCAAGTAGAAACACAATGAAAGAGCATATACTGTTATGGATGGAATTGGAGATGATATGTAGCAAATAAGTCAGGAAAAAGATAAAAACAGATGCTTTCACAATACATGGAATATAAATAAAGAAATCATTGGAATAGACAAAATTAAACCAAAACAAAGCCTAGACACTGACTGCAGATGAGATTAACAGAAGGACAGGGGAGGTTAAGGGTTAAGTAGTAGAGGAACTGTAGTGGAGGATTGTTGCTGCTATAACAGAGGGGGTGGTATGATAACACATTTCCACTGCAGTATTGTAAACAATTTTACCTCAAAAATAAAACATGTAATAATAGGAAAAATACTCATAGGTTCATTAAAATATGAACCTCAATATGTATTTTTATATTAATAGCATAGTGTATGTATGTTAATATATGCAGAACGTGGAAGCAGTTAGAGAGATGGAGCTTCAGATAAGAGGAACACCTCCTATCTCTCTAGCCCCCTCTGGCACACTAGAGGGTGGGCAATAGCTGGTCTCTCACCTGTGACACAGCTTCCTAACCTCTTTGGAATGTCCCAAAAGACATATGACCTATTAACGATGACTGTTGCCCCCAAAAGGTAAATTCTGATGTTATCTTGCATCCCCACATCTTGCCTGCTGCATGTCACATATACTTTGCTACTTCCTCATTACATCATTGTAACATTTCCTTGCTGGGATATATGTGTCATCTCAACTTCATTAAAGTTGGACCTGGACATGCTTCCCCAGATTCCCGTTCTGTGGGCTAACCTCACAGATCACTATCTATCTCTTCCACCTGAATTTCTTCTTCATTCTACATGCGACACCTAACAAATATTTATGGAAGTAAAATCACATGTTTTTAATGTAATTCAGTTTGTATTTTTCCCATGCCTAAATGAGCTCACCTAAACTAAATCCTATAACAGAAAGCAATATGATTTTTTTTTAATATTCAGGTGGATATTTTTGTTGGTTTTTTTTTCTTGAGGAAACAATATTTTACAATAGTACAATAATACATATGATTTAGAGTTATAGGTTCTTACCTCTTCACATGTGCCTTGTGTTACCACACAAAACCCACCACAAAAATGCCTATATCACCCACCAGTGTCAATTGAGTTCCTCTCACAGTTTGGTCAACCTCAATTCTGTCACCATATTTCTAGGTATATTCTGACTTTGTTGTATATGTTATCTTTTTTTCTTTCTCTATATTCTCATATGAGTAGAATTGTCTTTATTTTTATATATCCTATATCTTTCTGGAACATTTCACTTAGTATAGTCCCCTTCAGTTCCACCAATGTTGTTGTAAAATGCAAGATTCCATCTTTTTTTAGTTGATTAATATTTCATTGTGTATATATTTAATTCACTCATCTGTTGTTGGATACATAGGTTGTTTCCATAATTTGAATGAAAGTGGTAGAAATAAAATTATATGAACAATTGCTAGAATAAAAGTACCAAAAATACCCAGAGTGCAGAGGAACTGATAAGTAATTTAACATAAATGTGTAATGACCATACATGTGAGATAGATTCAAAAGTGTATAGTACTAAAACATATATCACCTAACAGAGGTGATGCTAATCTATACCTCTTATCCCTTTGCATGGCAGACAAGAAACAAAGATAGAAATTGATACCATAAGTAGAGGATGAACAGTATCAGGCATTCATCTTTCATATGACCTTTCCCTTTATGACTGACAGTCAAATACAAATGTGCAGAGCAGACAGTTACTGAAGCAGTAATGAGGAGGCATAGAGAATAAACAATAATTTGTCAAAAAATGTGATCTAGGGGTCTTATAACCCTATGTAGACATTAGAAGGCCTATTCCTAATATACATACCCCATGTAATATGAATGTAACTGGAATTCTCTTGAGTGATGGAGTATGTGAATATAAATTATTATTTTTATGTTTGTCTTTGGAAATATTCAAAACACCATAGAATCTTGTGTTCTTCACCAGGAGTGAAGAACTCACATTTGAGAGAAATATTCTATTTGAACCTCTCTAAAATTATGTCTACAAGTGCTGACAGAAGTTTCAGGTTGCTCTTAGCAATTGCTGTTAATAGATAAACAAAGGAAGAGATAACCAAATGATGACTGAAAACTTTCTAAAAGTCAGGTCAAATTATCCAATACGTATAGAGATCTGGGGACACTTGGGAAATATATACAAGACCAGTTAAAGAGTGAGCCACAGTTCTCAATACACCAGTGAATAAGTAACTACATGTGTTATAAAGTATGTCATGTGAAAGGGATACAGTTCATGGAGTTTAGAATCTTTTCTCCACTCTCAAGTTCTTAGGGCAGAATACTATATACATAGCAAGGGATTCACAAATTTGGATTGATAGATTTCCAACATCCCAAAATCTAATATGAATATGTAGAACACTGAAGCATTGTTCATATGCTGACAGTCTTTATATATTCATCAATGTCTTTGTAAATTTTGTGTTTTCTAATCTATAAATTAGAAGTAGATAGATTACAAAGAGAAGAAAGAGTAAAAAATTCAGAAAATAAAAATGGACAATATTTAACATGAGAGACATCCTTAACCATAAAATCAAGGTGGTAAGATTAGGCATTCCAAGACAGTTGAGAGCTGGAATACAGACAAAATGTAAGAGATTGTTACAGACACCAAGAATGCAGTCTCTGAAATTTGGCAGTAAGAAATGTTAGAATACTTACTTAATTGTTTTCGCAGTTGTTCTGTAAAACAAATTCAAAAAATCATTGAAAAGTCCATGAAAAACAACCACAAGGAATATTATTATTGATTGAAAATTCAGGGTGAAGTATAAATGGAATCAGGTTGAAAATGACCACAAATGCACGCAACTTGCAAGAGACTTCACTTTGATTTATAACTATGTTCTCTAGACAGAGGTAGCTGCTATGTTGAGGAAATGAAATTACTGACTTCAGAAAACTTACACAGAACATTAGAATGCTCCTGGAGCATTCATTGTACTATCAGAATTCAAAATGTTCATAATCTCTCTTACCTTATATAGATGTTCAAAATATATATGTGATATTTGTAAATACTGTGTGATTTTTGATATGTTATTACATATGTGGGACAATGAAAAAAAGGTCTCTGTTATTGTTGCAATCCTAAAGGAGATTTTGGATTTAGAGGCTGTTCCATCTCCAACACAAATAATTCAGAAGTCAACCAAGACAAAAGCATGAAAGAATCTGAAGAAAAATTCTGATCAAGGTATCTTGAAATCAAATTGGTAAAATCAAAGGATAGAGATAAAACTTAAAAGAAGGCAATAAAAGGAAGAAAAAAATGTTAAGCATGATCATTTTTAGTGCAAATCGGAAGAAAATGTAATATTGAATTGAGTGTAGAGGAAAAATCATATTAAAACTCCTAGTAAAATGTGAAAATGTATGATGAATACAGTCTTTTTTCTATGCCCCTGAAAGCTAAAATCTTGTAGCAGTGTGTATTTAACTAGAAGTGTATTTAACTAAAAGTAGGATAGGTAGTCAATTAGGGGAGGAAGAAAATTTTAGGAGTGAAAACACATTCCATACAAATGTATAAAAAACACTGATACACAGTAAATAAAAAAGTTCAATAGTTCAAACTCACAAAAAAAATACTTTCAAAACAATAGAGGACAAAATATGTAAGTGTACCTATACAGATAAAAACATGTAAGTACATATATATGTGACTATATAAATTAGAATATATATTGATATGTATATATGCCTGCATATATGCATGAAATTGAAAATATGCATATATAATGTACATATAAACACATGTAACTAATAATAATTTTCATACCCTTTTTTTTCTATTTCTCACAAATTTCATTTTTTATAAGAGTTGTTTAAATAGGACTTAACTACATGAATACATGGTGCCATAATCAATTAACTTCATGAATATTTACTATTTTTCTTTTGATTTTTGGTATTATGTTTCAATAAACATCCTCATACATATTTTAACTTATACAAGTACAAATATTTTATGTAGGATTAAAAAACAAGAGACTGAAGGGATCAGTTGATGAGAAAGGTTGATGAGAACATGATTGAAAGGTGAATCAAGTGAGTCCTTATTGTTTATCCTCCTCAATACAGGATATTACTTATCTCTTTAAAATTTTGGTCAATCAAATGAACAAAAAGTGTTTGTGGCTTTAATCATTCCTTAAGCTGTTGACCTTTTCCTGATTACCAGTGCATTTTAATATATTTGTAGGTGTTAATTGATCATTGTACTTTTTCTTTTTATTTCCACTAATTGCTTTGTAGTACTCTTTATATATCTTTCCTTTAAAGAAAATGGAGGCACAATATAAAGTAAGAAGACAGCACAAAAATTTTTATGAAAATTTACACTCTTGTCATCTAAAAAAATTTTCAGTTGTACAATTTTCATTTACCTTGAGTCTATTTTGTGTCTAGTGTTTTTATTATACTAAGGAAGCCCCTCAACAGACCAAATTTAAAATATTATCATTTTTTTCTGACACATATTCTTAATTTTTCTAATAGTTTTCTAATCGACTTAAAATTTGATTTATATTTGACTTAGTTTGTGATAAGATTGTCATTTTATTTTAAAATTAGGAGTTCTATATACTACATAGTCATAATAATTAAAACAGTATGGTACTGGACCTAAAACAAAGAGAACAATAGAACAGAATTGGGTGCCTAGAAATAAAGCCACACATGTATGATCAAATAAATTTTGACAAAGGGGCAAAAAACATACATTGGAACAAGGGTAACATGTTCAATAAATGGTACTGGTAAAACTGGACAACAACATGCCAAAAAAATGAACCAAGGCAACTCCCTCACACCATGTACAAAAACCAGCTCTAAGTTGATAAAAGAGTTGGATCTAAGACCAGAAACCATAAAATACACAGAGGAAAATATGGGCAAAACACTGCAAGACTTAAACTTCAGAAACCCCTTTCAGGACACATCTACCAATGGTTTAAAAAAAAGAGAGAGAGAGAAAGAAAACATAAACAACTTGGATTACATCAAACTAAAAAGAAACCTAACTGAATGGAAGAAAAATTTTGCCCTCCATACAAGTGATAAGGGTCTGATAACAAAGATCCACAAAGAACTCACACAATTTAACAAAAACAAAGCAAAAAGCTCAGCCAAAAAATGGGAGAACTAAAAAGACATTTTTTCTAAGAGGAAATACAAATGGCCAATAGACATATGAAATAGGCTCAGCATCACTAATAAATAGGGAATGTAAATCAAAACCACACTGAGATAACATCTTACACCTGTAAAAAATACCCATATCAAAAAAATGGGCAACAAGTGCTGGTGTGGATATGGAGAGAAAGGAACACTCTTACACTGCTGGTGGGAGTGCAAACTGGTCAAACCACTATGGAAGGCTGTATTGAGAACCCTCAAACTACTAAAAATAGAACTACCATTCAACCCAGCAATTTCACTTCTGGGAATATACCCAAGGGATACAATTCAAAAGAACACCTGTACTTGAATGTTTATTGCAGCACTATTTGCAATTGCCAGGATATGGAAACAACCCAAATGCCCCAAAACTGACAAATGGTTGAAAAGATGTGGTATATTTACACAATGGAATATTATTTCACAATCAAAACTGACAAGTGTGAAGCATTTGTGATAACATGGATGGACCTAGAAGGAATCATATTAACAGAAATAAGTCAGAAAGAAAAAGACAGAAACCACATGATCTCACTTATTGATGGGATATAGGAATAAGAAATAAAAGACCAGAAAAAAACCAAAATAAGCTCTAAGCAGAGTGGGGGCAGACTGTTGGGGGAGGAGAGATCAGAAAAGGGAGGAGCACAAGAGGACCAAGATGAAGGGTTATCGTGTGGAGGAAGAACCCCAGGGAAAACAACAATTTAATATAAGTATATGTACACATAAATATGTGCAAACAACAAAATTATTAATAAAAAAGAAACTGAATATTCCCGTTTGAATCAAATATAAAGAAAAATGAAAATATACAATAGAATTAATAAAATATTGTAAATGTATTTATTTATAGTACTATGGTGCATTGAAATTTGATTGATATTAACATTTTGTATACTTCATAAACTCACATTCATAATGTTTCTTATAGACTACTGTTTTTCAATGACGTTTTTATAAATTCGTGTACTTCTCCAACTGATACATTTTTATTATTGCAGTTCAATAATTTTGCATATAAACTATCTGTTTTTTCTTATAACTAAATGTTTTTTCTCGATAAATAAGATATGAAACACTGAAAAAAAATAAAATAAAATTGACAGTTTCAAAAATTACTGACTTGAAATGCACCTTTTTCCATAAATTTTTGGCCATTCTTTCTTAATTGTATTTATTCTTATTTAAATACAATTGAAATACTTATTTTACACTGTTACTAGTGTTTTGATAGTATTTTTCCTCAAATCAAATCACTGTATCTTTCCTTCAACCAAAGAATAAAAGTCACTGAAAACACAGGCTCTGTTTACATGATTGAAAGTCTATAAATATAAGAATAATGAGGCAGAGAAAGGTCAACAGAGGTGGGATACCTCAGAAGGTAGAAAGAAATAATCATTAAAGTTAAAATTATATTTTATCTATCCGACATAAGAAAATATCCTTAAGAGCTGAAGGAAAGGGTACAGGTAACAGATCCCTAGGACCAAAACATGTTTTCATTTACTTCATTCTGGACCAGGTTTGCAAAAAAATAGAAGGAAGAAAAAACAATTCATTGCAAGTGAAAGCACACTGTCAAGCGGGAAGGAAAAATGAAATAGGAACCCATAAGAGTTCTCTGCTTCAATGCCCACTATCTTTAGGTATTTTCATCTGCAATATTAATAAATTCTGTATGATTTGGGGTGCATAAATTTTACACATGCAGGACAATTAAAACAATGGATAATTTCTTCTTCTATGAATGTACCAAAATGAGCGGTTCAATAGAGAAACTACACTTTCTTCCCAAACACTGAAATTCCAGATAAAGACAACCTTTTGCTGAAACTGGGAGAAATCCTGCAGATAAACTTGAGGTTTACAAACCAAGGCATTTTAAAATCAAATTCTTAAAATCCAAAGGTAAAAAAAATTGTAAGCAAGTGATGGGAAGGCAGAGCAAATATTGGGAACAAAGGGCAAGAAAAAGTATTTTCACTACAAGACTTGGAGAGCAGCAAGAATATGAACTAGAAGATGAATCCTGCCTAGAGAACAAAATTCACATAAAGTCTGGATGAATTCAATTGTTTTCTACTACCAAAAAGGCCAAAATATCCTGCATTATGAATATCCATAACAAAAACAGTATAGATTGCTGCCACCGAATAAGAATAAAATGTCATGGTTGACAATGGAATGCATGCAAAGTAAAAGAAGCACCACTCATTTACACTGTAATTCTAAAATATCTAATTATTCTCATTACAATAAGAAAACAATCAATATTTGATGTATACAAATATATGTATATATGTATGTGCACAGATAATAACTATAAATGTAAATATATAGATATAGAAAAATATATAGGCATAACTGAGATCTACATAAATTAGAGATGTGTGTGCATTTAATACATAGCTATATGATGTTCTGAGAGTTTAGTTATTTGAATGTTTTCTATGATGTAGTTTATATTTTACTTCAGGCATGAATGGTGTTTTCCTTAATCAATCACATGAGAAGAGATGTATGAAGTGTAAAGTGTACCCAAAGACTCTGTAGGGCCAAAGACATTGAGAATTTTTGGAGTGTAATACTATGTCAAAAACATAAAACATTAAAAGGGACATGGGGTGCTGATCAATGAAAGTCCTTTCATGTGAGGATCCGTGTCAGAGGGAAGAATTAGATAGTAAAAAGGGTCACAGTAGAGGACACAGAATGGCCAAGGAAGGCCAAGGAAGAAGCGGTACCTCAATTGGTAGAATGAGATAATGAGATGATGACAAGTAATATAACTCTGATTTTAGATGTTCCTTGAGAGTTGTAAGCAAGCGTATAGATAACAGTGTGTATCAAGGAGGTATCAGAAATGTCTTTGTTTTACTTACCCTTTTCACACTCAGACTTCTCTGAAAGCAATAAAAAGAAACAAACAATTTATTTCAAGAAGGAACTTGAATAGAAAATGGAGCACATTCTGAGCACTCTGTGATTCAGTGTGCTAAATTTTGAGAGGACCTCACATTGATATGTAATTAAAAGTTATGCTACCTGTTACAGGAAATGATGCCATACAACCCAGGACCCATCTGCTTAGTTCACAAGGAATATAGACAGAAACTAGATGAAAGGGAGAAGTTTTCAGGGATGGTTAATCCCAGGTCTTAAACTTTCATCAGACTTTCAGCTTCTTTGAAAAATTTGTAAAGACATAACATATATTCACACAAGTTGGGAAATAATGATGGGGTAGCTCAGAGGACAGGCACTCAACTGACAAAACTGGAAATGTAGTCAGTTTTTTAACTTTGAGTTAACACTGTGGAAATTAAATTCTAAAATGCCAAGTGCAAATGCAGTTTGCCTTTTATATTTGTGTGCAAAAATGTAAGAATATTAGGAATAAAACTATGATGAAAATATAAAAAGAATGAAATTAGGCAAAGTATTTAGAGACCTGTAAACACAAAGGATATTTATATAAACTCAATGGAAATTTTATTCTCAAACTCACAGGTGACAAAAATGATATCACAATCTATATTTTTTATGAAAGGTCATTATGACATAAAATACAGTCAATGAAGTTTGGAATATTCTCTCCAATCTTAAGATCATAGACTAGTAATAAATCTTTAGCAAGGAATCTACATAAAGTGACTATATGACAGAATTTCTAGGCTCATGTAGATTTGTCTGACTCTATAGGGCATGGAAAATTCAAAAATTTTTCTATAAACCTATGCAAATCTCTGTGAGTAACAAGCAATAATCTACATAGAGAAATAACAGTATTAAATGAATAATGACTGAGAAGGAAACCATTGGATGTTACAACAGAGCATGGGGAAGGACTCAATAGGAGAGACATCTTTGAATATAAAATGAAAGTGGCAAAAGTAAGCATCCCAGCAGACTTGATTGCCAATACAATGGGTCAGGGAATAGTAAAAAGGCAAGAGAACAGATATTAAAAGGATGGAAGTGGGAGTAAAAGCATCAGAATCTTTACCTAATTTTTCTTGGAGTAGAGCTGAAAAGAAATGAGGAAACACACTGTGAGTTTTAAGACAAAGAATCACAAGGAATAGTCCCAATAAATTAAATTTTGAATTTATGACAATTGCATAAGTGAGCAACACACAGAAGACCAAGTTTTAACTATGTCTTTAGACAATTGTGCTTCATGCAGGAAATGAGTTTCCTGATTCCAGAAAATAAATAGTCCTTTCTGTAGTATTCTCCATCACCTCTTTTAATCTTTTAACATTCTGCAATGCATTTATTTCCTTCTTTAGAGTACACTCTTTGATTTGCTCAATGATTGTTTTCTAGATAATATAATTTTTTAAATTTTCTTGTGTATCCTTGATGTGCTTTTCTGAGTTTTCTCTGAGTTCTTTGAACTTCTTCATGACATCAAGCATGAATTCCGGTTCTTATCAGAGGATCAGATCCTTCATATATTTGTGATTAGATTCTAGAGAGTTTTTTTTTTTTTTTTCTCTTCCTGTGTTGTAATATTCCCCTTAGGACTCTTGAAGCATTGTGCTATCCCATCAACCTACTGCTTTCAGGACCTCAGTACTGTAGGTTTGGTCTCTTCACCCATTTTTCCCCTATTTGTCCCCCCTCCACCAAAACAAAAACAAAAACCGTAGCACTCACCAGAGAGTGTCTGAGAGTTGCTTCTGTCAGTCAAGGTATTGTGAAATTCAAGGCACTGGCGCTTCGTGGAGAGTAGCTGAAGTTCACTGTTGTCAGGCATTGATAATGCAGAGTGTCGTTTACCGAGGTGCTGATGAGTGGGTGTATTGTCAGCAATGCTTTTCAGAGAGTGGTTGAAGATCTGTATTCTTCCTTGTTCTTTTCCATCTGAAAAAAAAAAAAAGGAGGAAAACTGCAATTAATTTCAAATTAATGCATATTAGCAAGATCTTTGGGTGACAAAAATTTGATGCCATTTTATAGTTGAAATTGTGATTCAAAATGCAGATTTGGATACTGAAGATTTCCGAAATTAAAGAATGCTATATGGAATTCCCCATTTCTTGTTGCAAAAGGAAATGAAGTAGAAAGTGACTTCCTACCAATATGTAAAATAAGATTTCCACTGGACAAGCAGCAGCAATTACTGGTATTTTATTTGTCCCCCTACCTTTTTCAAATTGAAATGCAAATTTGAACAGACAAATGAGGCAGATATTAAAACAAGTTTTTGAGAAAGCATACACTAAAAAATACCCCTCAATTCAAACTCTATATCTAGTCATAGCCACAATTAACCTGCTTCATATATTACTGAGTTGTTGTCCTATATTCTATTACCCCTGAAACAAGAATGGGATTGAAAAGTATCACTAGAAAAGGAAGAATTCCAAATGCTAGTGGTTTTAATAGCATTTTATGAAAAACAAAGGAATACTGAGGTATTGGAATGACAAATCATGACAGAAAACTACATTTGAAAAAAATAAGAATGAAAAAATACCAAACAAAACAATGTACTTTGTAGAATTCAAGAAGCTAATCACTACATCAAAGACAGATTTAAATAGACGAGGAGGATAAAGTTAAACGTACTCCTGTATGTGTCTTTTTTCTTGTACATACATAGAAATTTAATAACAAGAAAAACATTCAATTCACTCAAAACAAGACCACAGTAGTGATCTCGATACAAATTTAGAGCATTTTCATGGTTTTCCCTATAGTGCAAACAGATATATAAATAAAAACAATTTATCAACAACATCAGAACATATTTTACTCTGCCTAGTAATGGTCTTCTGTGCTTCTTGTAGTATTGTCATTCCTTTTCAATGATTACCTTCAATGCAACATATATACACTTTATATGGATTTTTGCCACTTGTCTAATCTTATCAAAATTTGCCATTTCACTTGTCATTTAATTTCCTCCATCATTTTTTTTGAAATGGCATAGCTAATTTTTATATTTGTGAAAGATGCATATTACCAGAACATTAACCCGAGCATATTAAACTAAAATATTTTTTAACGTTTACCTATTGAAGCATATTAACAATTTGAAAAATTGGTGCTGACAGTATCCTGCTGATATGTACAAGATGAAAATGTAAAATGTCATATAAATGGAAATGGTGGGATGGGTTTGAAAATCATTTGGGTTGCTTTCACAGTTAAGTATATTAGATCATTCTCGAATTCAAATCTCCAGGTTGATTAGTTATCAAACCCTTTTCCTAATTTTCGCTAACAGTGAAATCACTATTTCAGTCTACATTACTTTTAATGATTTTGACTCCCACTAAATATATAGCTAGTCTTTCACACATTGTTATGTATAAGAGTTTTACACATTTAATTAAAGAACACAGAACTACTGTTTTTGAAGGAATTAGGAGTTGTATTCTTGTGACCTGTGGTCACAAAATTGTCATCAAAGGATTAATTATCCCATATTGCTTACATATACCAATATGGCAACAAACATAGCTGAAAGTTATATTTTTATCCAGAAAATATTGTCCCAAAATGATAAGAGCAAAGGGAAGTGAATTTAATAAATTTAGGGAATTTCTTAGAAATGTTGGCTGTTGTACTTACCTTGAAAATATTCTCAAAACTTTTTGAAAAACTTTAAATTTTTATTAAGTCATTAGTCTTATAAATTAAATCTGCACATCAGTCACACTGAAACAGTCAACATTTTAATTGTTCATAATAAAGGAAAATTTACTTGACTCAAATAAGATACATATAAAATTGCAACTAAAAAGCAAATGAGAGAAATGAAAGGAGAAATTAAATATCAAATAATCTGGCAAATGTAATTTAAAATATGGTGTTCTGGTTATTGTTTGATATGGAAGATGATTATCATTAAGAATTGAAAGCAAAGGTACAAAAAAGAGGAAATAATAGCAAACAATGACATACACTAATGACATTTACCTTTTATGTATTTATCCTTATCAATAAAAGGCAAACTATCTTTTAAATACAAGAACAATATCAAAAAATAGGTAGACAAAATTTGACACACAACATAGTTTGCTCAGTAATTTATACTGAACTACTTTTATGAGAATTGCAATTAAAAGATTAAAAATCCCTCAAAACATAAAATTATGTTTATATTATATTATACTATCATATATCATTTGGTGTCAAAGGGTTAGGGATTGATCTATGATCGTATATGTCATACTATCATATATTCTTTGGTGTCAAAGATTGGGAATAGCATCAACATAAGGGAATAGTCTTTTTCTTTTGGATAAACAATGCTAATCACTGCTTTTCTAGCATTAAATGAAAAATATTGATAAATGAGGGAGATACTTAAAGAAAGTTGAGGAAACTAAGAATCAAGATACTCATCCAAAATTCAGTCTGCAACAATAGTCATATAAATTCTGCTATGGTGGAATTAAGGATGAGGAACTAGGAAGATCTTGGACTGGATTTCATCACAGACAAAACAAAACCATAACTATATTGAGAAACTGCATTTGGGATAGAAAGGAAAAGTTTTCTGCGTGTATCTCTACAATAAACAATGAAAGAGAATACCAGAAAGGGTTAGAAAACTCAGGCACTATCGCTTGGACTATCACCCAGAAACAGCAATCTATGGTTGAGAGGGATTCACAGACACCACTTTCTCTTGGGAAGTGAGGATGGCTTGCTTCCTGAATCAGAATGTCCAGCTTCTGAGAATTTTAACAGAAGAGAATGTCCATATTCACTGGTAGAAAACAGAAAGCTTTTACCTAGAGAAATATAGAACTCTAGAAAACAGAGATCCCAGGGTTTAGCAGATATCCCAGGAAAGATTGATAAAAGGAGTTTAGACCAAATCTAAAGGCTTTTAATTGTTGAGCTTAAGCTTTAACCAAATGATTAAGAAGGAAAGGTCATGTCCATGTGAAGCAAATAGTGGCAGGTTAGTTATCTTTGTCTGTAAAGACTGGCATAGGTAGTGCCATGATGGCTGAAATAAGTTACTAAGGATTAGGAAGAAATACATCACCTCTCCCTTATCAGTAACTCTTGTGATTCCCAGGTAGTTCTTGTGACTGCCTATGGGAGCCCATCTCAGAGATGAGAAACTTGTAATCTAAATCTTTGCAAGTTAAGCTCTCTGCCCACCCCCCAGGAGGAACAAACTGGGAGCTGACCTGAGAATCAGGGGACCCCTAGGGGCGTAGCTCTCCGGACCCCAGGTATAAGAGTGCTGAAGTCATGAACTGCATCATTATTAAGGAAATGTAGGAGCCCTGCCGTCAGATTCTTTATTTTAATTAGATTCTCTGTGGAAAATTACTGAGATACTAGAAAGAGCCCGAGGCAAGGAAAACTGGGAGAACTAGATAAAGCTTTACAGCCAAGGAATAACCTTGGGTGACTTGAAACCAACTTTAATTATCCTGATTCACTAAAAATGATTGCTTAGGAATGTTTAGTAGTATCTAATGATAATCTATTTTCTGTTAAGATATTGATTTCTGTCTTTCGCGATATTGTCCTCACGCACTCAATGATAATTGCACTCATGCGGTCATTTCTGCCTCTCACTGAGATAATGCACCCACTACTCACAAGATGCCCCTCCTCATGGAATGTCGAAATAGCTCGTTTAAACAACATAAAAAGTGGCTTACAAACCTACAATAAACCAGCAGATTCCTTGCTCACTGAATTCGTGTCTGTGATCATCATTCGCCTGCCTGAGTTTCTCCTGTCTACCTGAAGCCTGCACTTAGCGGTCTTTCTTGCACGGCCGGTCCGTGGCAACTGCCAGAGATGTACTTTCTCACAGTAACTGCCTGTAGTTCTTTCCGGTGGCCCCCAAGGTTCCAACATCTGAAATCTGCACCACCAGTAATATTCTATCTGCGGAACCAGAGAGGATAAAACTGCAAGTTTCAACTCCTTTCATGGTTTCTGCACTCAGAAAGTTTTATACAGTACGTACTTTCTAACAGCAAGCTTCCATGATTCTTTAACAATAAGTGCTTTACCTGATCTGTGATTCCTCTGTTTCTCAGGTAATTCTTCTAGTATTGCATTCATATTTCATATGCATTAAATAGATAATCTGGATCTCAACCTGGATTTTCTTTGTAGACAACATTTAAAGGCTCCAATGAGAAGCTGAAAAAGCTTGGCCACTTTCCCAGAAAACCTAGAAGCATTTCTGTTCTTGAATCCTTAATTTTAATACTAAACTCATTTCTTTTACTTGCCTCAATTTATTTAACTCAACAATTGTAATGCTATATGTGCTCCAGAATGTATACAGAATGAAGTCATATATTATCAGTACTGTCAACAGCAGCTTAGGGAAATCATACCAAATCTTGGAAACAGAAAAAGCCAATGTGACAAGTATTGCATGGACAGGTTTTTTAGAAGACAATGGGTGATCAAACTTCACTACACATACGAGGAACTTCCACTCACCTCTTCAGTTTAGGAAAACATCTGTGATGTAATAATAAACTCTTGAACATAAAATGTGAGCAAGCAGTCCTGTCTTTTAATATATTCTAGAAAGATACACAGAAGGAACCCCATGTGCCCATCAACCTAGTAGTCTTTCATCTCATCAACTTCTTAGTAAAATTATAGCAAGTCTCCAGGAAACAGGAAAAAAAGTTGTTAGTCAAAGCATGGTGAGTAAGGAAGGAAGAAAGGAAGGGAGGGAGGAGGGAGGGAGGGAGGGAGGGAGGTAGAAGTAATGAGAAAACATGCAAGTTTGGGAAACTAAAATGGAGAATCTCATTATTAGATAAGTACTTAACCAATTAATTGGGGAGGAAAAAATGGACATCTAGAAGATGTGTGAGTCAGTGGTAGGTGTATAGCATAAAAAAGCAGGGAACAAAGCAAAATACCAGTGATCCCTATGCAGGATTGGACTAATGGAGATTACGGTAAATATCTTTGGATAAATTCAAATTTAAGGCAAAATTCATATTAAATGCAAAATTCATATTAAATGCAAAATTCATATTAAAAGTTACACCTATCTGTGTGGGCATAAAATATAATCAAATTATTATACAGCTGTACACAACACGCAAGCACACAAATAATGAGGATGAAATTAAAAGAGTATTCTTCTAAAAGTTAATGAGAGTATTCATTAATAGGACAAAAATTGATTAAACAATTTTATGATTTGAGAGAAACTATTGGAAAATTTGTTATGATAATTATCTTTTAAATACCCTGGATCTATTTTTATATCACTTGGACTATTATCATCTGTTTACTAGCTTTTATAAGTTATTGTTTATAGAGAATATAGTCAAGGCTCATTGTTGTTGTAGCTATATTTTATTAAAAACTTATAGACTGAATTAGATAATTTTATCAGTGCTATAGAGGAAATGCAGAGCTCAAATTTTGCATGCTTTTAGCCAGAACTTTTCAACTGCTGAACATATAATGTTTTACTTATGGGAATCAAGGTTAGCTATCTAAATAAAGCACTTCTTTTGTTTTATTATTAATTTTAATCTTTTATCAGTGTAGTCCCTGTAGTTCTCCTATAATCAAATGACACATGAACCATGGCCATACTCCCTTGTCTCCCTTGTGTTCATTCCATCCTTGCTTTGTGCCCCCTCCTTGCTCTATGCTTTAGTTCTATGATGAGCTTGTCAGTTTTGATTTTTTTTTGAGTTTTTGTTTGTTTTTTCAATACTTCACATATAAGTGAAAACATCTGGTATTTATCTTTTCCTTCTAATTTTAGCTAGCATAATTTTATTCAACTCCACTTATGTTGCCATGGATGACCTGAGTTAGTCTTTTTTTTATTGTTAATTGAAGCACTTAATAAAATTATTTGGGGTGGAAATGATGAAAGTGCTAAATGGTAGTGAAAATGGTTGTTGCAAATCAAAAAATGTATCAGGTATAGGACAAAACCCTCACATTTCATAAACTTTGAGAATGTTGATATATTATGGGATATATCACTAATAAAAGCTATCTGACACCCCAAAAGGAATATCTGAATAGAATACATTGAGAGGAAATCAGAGAAATAATAGAGATCCATTACACTTCATCACCAATTACTATGAGAAACTGTAGTAAGCTTTGGGAAAATACAAAAAGCCAGTGATTACAGGAAAGCTGTTTATGAATGAAAAATGAAAGAATGCAAACTTTTAAAGCTTGAGGCTATAATAGAGTGTAAATTGGGAGTTCATAACCAATTACTTGGAAAAGGAAATGTGGACATAGCTAAAGATGAGATAGCAAATGAATAACACATGTATCAAAACAGGAATTGTGACTAGTTATTTTAATAGTGTTTGATGTAAACTGTTTCAGAATATTTACTATTTCCCTCCATGGTTTTTAAGAAAATAAAAAGAGAGCAATGAAAATACCAATGAAGAAAAAAATACAAAGATAATTAAACTTTAATGAAAAATTTCTATTTTCAATTAAACTTATGACTATATATATGTGCATATCACATAAACACAAACACTATACACACATACACATATAATGAGTGCACAGTTTTGTCCAGGGAGTATTTTTTCTCTAAAATTAAAGAGATTAGTTAAGAATGGGGGCATTTTTGCACATAACAGTTCTTATGTTTACCTTTTAAAATGTTCTGTATTCTTTTTACATTATTTTTTTCTGTATAGAGTGCAAGACTTTTTCTTTCTACTTTTCCAGCTCTTCTATAGGTAGTACAAGGTAATTTCCCTGAGCACCTCTATTGATATTATCATAAAAATATAAATACATACTTTATATTACATTAATTTCTATTAATGATGAATGATGTTTTACTATAGCTCATGAAGTTAAGGGGAATTATTAGATGACAATGGGCATATTTTAAATCAAACAACATGGCACATTGGACAAGTTTTCTCATAACTCATTTGAAAATGCTTATACTTAAGGATGTATGATATAAAACATTTACTTCACTTAAAAGGAATGTCAGCAAAACTGCTGCAATCTCACAAATCAAAGAAATAATAATGGTGGGAAATTGAATAACATTCAGGTGAAAACTTTCATTTGCAATGTAAGACTTGAGAAAATTCATGTAAAGTATGTGTATTGGATTTGAGGTAACAATCAGTGAAGTAAAAGAGAAAAACACAAATAACAGAACCAATCTTATATCTCTAAATTATACACAATGCTACTTTAATTTAAAAATAATTTTAAAAAATGTAAAGGTAAAGAACAGCTATTTTGATAGCTTTTAAAATAATTTCATGAAATTCATGAGAAATATTTGCAATCTTTTGAAAACTACAATGGGTTCATCGTCAGTGGAAGATTGACCTTCAAATTCATACAAGCAGTGAATAACAGAATTTACACAGGTCTTAAGAACAATAGATTACCATATTTTACTCAAAATATTAGAGATCTTCAGTTATCTTTTAAAGTAATGATAACATTTCTAGGGCATTAAAGAGTACCATACATAGAATAAGTGACAGTGGTCTTAATTTTGAATGTGTTTCAGAAGGATATACACTAATAAACATTCCCATCAATCTAAGATCTTCTACCTAACTAGCATCTTAGTTAAATAATAGCAAGTTTCCAGAAAAAAAAGGGGGAAGCCTTGTTAGTAGGGAAAGTATGGAATGGAAACAGAAAAAATAAGAAAATCTGAAGGGAAAAAAAGTGAAAATGAGGAAAAATAACCTTGCAGAAGCTAGATGGGTAGACATTTGGGAAAGCTGGTCAAAGAATCGCATACAGATTAAAAGGTAAGGAATGCTAAGGTAACATACCTGTTATTTTACTGGAGCTGAAAGAAGCACACTTCTGTAATTTATCATTATTTTTCTGAGTAGTTACTGAAAATAAATTAAAGACATTAAAGTAAATGTCATGGAAAGAGTTCATAGAAAATTCATTTTAATTCAAATTTATTAGTACAATTAATCATATTAGCCTACACATGAGCAAACATCACACACATTGTCAAGGTTCCACACATTGTATATAAGCATACAAACATTCACAATCATATAAAAAATACAGATAGTGAAAGCCCAGTTTTGTCTATAGAATATTCTTCCCCAAAATGAAGTGCACACAGAAAAGATTACAAAGATAGAGAACCTAAGGAATAACACATATCTTCATCCTTTTGTTATTAAAGTTTTATTCATAAATGTATAAATTTTATTAAGTTATTTGGTTTTTTAGCTGAATTGTAGAGTCAATATCAGGTTCAACAACAAATAATGATTAAAATAATCACACATAGAGCATCTTTCTTTTAGCAATATTTCTAAAAACACTATAGGGCCTTATCCTTGTTTTTTTTTTTTTTTTCCTTTTTTGGAAACCTATTCACCACATTGTTATCAACTGATAAACACATAAGCTTATTTTACATAATTTTCTAATTTCACTAACACCTAAGTAAAGTTATTTTAATTAAAGGATGAGAAATTAGAATTAAATATAAATTAAAAATAAAAGAAATATCTGTGCTGTTTTGGACACATTTTCACATTTGTCCCTTTGAAAATGTCAAAAAAATGTACTATAAATAAATTTACTTGATTCAAAAAGACTATCTGCATGGAATATAACAGCCACACAAAAATAATCAATAATTCAGAATAATAAAGTTAAATGAGGATGCAATCCTTCAATTGGAAATAAAAAGTCTGAGAGAAAATCATGTAAAATGTTAAGTAGTTACAAAAAGCATCTTTATAATATGAATATAGTATGAATGTAATCATGGGGAAATCTTTGGAAGTTGAGCAGAAAGTAACAATTAGTATATACTTGTGGTTCTGAACTAATAGAAAATATATAAACAGGACTTACCATTCTCTTCTTCACATTTATTGATGAAATTTTTAAAAAAGAAAGCAAAAATTAATTAAAAGGAGGTCTCAATATCAGACAAGGAAGAGATTACAATTTTCCAACATTTTTCATAGTTTTCCCCAGATCTTAACACATTTCTAAGAACTGGAGCAACAGCTTTAAAAGATCATCTCATCAATCTGAAGAAATGTGTTTTAACTTTCATACATCCCTTTTTTCCAAAAGGAGTAAGATTGGGAAAAAATGGGCAAAAAGCTAGAATACTACTCACTCTCTGTCCAAAATTCTGCTTGTAGTATTAATTGTACTTATCCTGCTACAAACATTGAATCAATATGTTTCTGGTTGAATTACTTGAAATAAAAATTATCACAGAAAAAATTACAAGAAAGAGGGTCACAATCAAACTGTATTTGTGCCAATGAAATATCCCAGGATAATTGTTTCACCTAATTTTCACAAGATAAACTGAGACACAATAATAATAATTCAATATTTTTATTCTTCAAATATGTACTATCAATTTCATCTTGTAATATCAATTATGAGTCATTCAAAATGCAAAACTATAAGGTCATAAAAGCTGTATATTAAAAATTAAAATTTCAGAATTTCAAGAAATTATTGTTGTGTTTGAAAAACTTTGGGTACTATGTTAAATGGTAGCAGAAAAATAAGCGTCAAGGTCATACTTGACCACCAAATTATAGAAGAATTTGCAAAGACATTTGAAAGGATACTAGATAAATAAGCTTTGCTCAACATATTGGACATCTTCAAATTTGGGAGCTACATGATCAATAAATAACTTCCTTAAGATATAATGTTCATTTATCAGCTTTTGAAAGGTATTGCAGTTCATGGCCAGTAGGAACATGAAAAACATGTTCATCATCAGTTAACTCAAGGGAAATGTAAGTCAAAATCCCAGTAACACCTCAGACCTCTCAGAATAGCTTATGCTAAAAGACTGAAAACACCAAGTACTGAGACAGTATGGAGAAGAAAGAACACTCTTACACTGCTGGTGGGAATGTGAACTGGTTCAGTGCCTACAGAAGACAGTGTGAAGTTTCTTTAAAATATAAAGATGGACCATAAAAAAACTAGCAATTTCACTCCTATATATCTGCCCAAACAATCCAAAAACATTACTTCAAAAGGAAAACTCTCATGTTTACTGCAGCACTATATAGTAGCCAAGATATGAAACCTGTGTCCAAAAATAGGTGAGTAAATAGCACTTTTTTGAAAACTCAGTGATCAAAAAGTTAAACATGCACTATTTATGGCAACATGAATGGAACTGGATGGGATTATGCTAAATGAAGCAAGGCCAAAAGAGAAAGCTAAATATTGGATGGGGTCACTTACATACAATATATAGTGAAAGTAAGCAAAAGATCAAACATAAATACCAAAACCAACAATTGAAAGCTTACCATAGATCTAAGCCATTTAGAGACTTGGGTAATGAGTAGGGTACTCAGAGGGGTACTGCACACCAGACTATAGTGGAGAACTAGGAGTGGAGGTAGAGCTACAGCCACCAACATAAACCATAGAAACTGTAGTCCCCAGGTAGGGGTGGGGACTTTGCTCAGCAGCCTAGAGACCCCAATTGAGGCCCTAATCAGACAGGAAGGCATAACCTTCAAACCCGTCCCCAGATGGGGTCAGAGGCTTTGCTCAGCAGCTAGGAACCCCAATAGAGGCCAAAAGCATTGGGATCACTTTGCGGCCCCGGCACAGACAAAACAGCCCAAGAGACCGACAAAAAACAAAAAAACAAGAGCAAAAGACACCTATATTCCTCTTCCAAAAAGAACCACAGAAGAAGCTCTATAGCACCTACTAACCAGAGCCCCTCTTAGGGGAATGCAACATCCATAGGTTCAGTTCTTTGTCTGGGAGGTGGCACATTTCTTCAATGTTATATTTGTTGGTTTCTAGAGTTTGTCTTTCCTTAGATGGTGCATTGGTTTCTGTGGGATTCGCTGGGGTGTTTGCCTTTTTCCTCTTTCCTGTGCTTTTGCACTTTCTCCTCCACATACTGAGCTACTATGGTTCTAGTATTGGCTGGCATGATGATGAGTAAGTACCCTTGAGAACACCAAAATTGAGAGGAAGAAGAAAAACAGAGAAAGAGAGACACAGTGTAAGAAAATAGAAGAACAAAAGAAAAATCACAGGAAGATACATCATCATAAAACTCCCAAGAGTCCAGGATAAAGAAAAAATAATGAAACTGGCTAGAGAAAAGAAACAGATACCATACAAAGGAAAACCTATTAGACTGACCTCAGACTTCTCTGAAGAGACACTCCAAGCAAGGAGAGCTTGGAGTCATAACTTTAAAAAGTTCTAAGACAAAAAAAAAAAATGCCAGCCAAGAATACTCTACCCTGCAATCCTTTCTTTCCTCTACAAAGGAAGAATAAAAACCTTCTCAGACAAGCAAAGCCTCCAGAAATTTGCTACCATGAAAACCACCACTCCAAGAAATCTTGCATAAAGCCCTAATATTAAAACGAACAGGAGAATAAACAAAAAGATCAAAACAAGGGAGCTAATGAGAAACTCAAAATGACAACCAAAAAACTGACTTCAGATTCTCAAATATCAGTAATAGAGAAAAAAGAAAAAAAAAAGGAAACCCTAACCTCAAAATGACCTTCCAAAAGTCAACACCAGATCAGCAGGTATCAATCATCACTCTAAATGTCAATGTTCTAAATTCATCAGTCAAAAGACACAGAGTAGCAGAGTGGATGAAAAAACAAACCCAACATACTGCTGCCTACAGAATATATACTTAAACATAAAAGGTAAGTACAGACTAAAACTAATGGGCTGGAATAAAATTCTGCAAGCAATCAGCCCCCAGAAAAAGTAAGAGTAACCATACTAATAGCAGATAAAGTAGACTTCAAGCTAAAAAAGGTGACAAAGAACAAAGAAGGATATTATATATTAGTAGATACTATATATAGTATTGACTTACTATATATGTCAATATATAACAAAGACATAACAATTATTAACATATAATCACCAATGAGGGAGGACAAAAATTCATCAAAAAAACTACTAACAGCACTGAATACAGACATCAGTGAAAATACATATGTGGTAAGTGATTTCAACACACCACTCTCACCAAAGGACAGATCAACAAGACAAAATGTAAACAAAGACATAAAAGCTCTAAATGAAGATCTAGACTATATGGACCTAATAGATATCTACAGGATACTGCACCACCAAACAAAGGAATACACATTTTTTCAAATGCACATCTATAATTCTCAAAAATTGACCAAATATTATGAAATAAGGCAAACATTAACAAATAAACAAGATTAAAATAGTACCAACTTTTTTCTCCCATCATAAAAGCATCAAACTACACATCAACAATGAATAGAAAGACAAAATGCCCAACACATGGAGACTGAATAACATGTTACTAAATGAAGACTGGGTAACCGAGGAAATTAAAGAAGAAATTAAAACCGTTTTTGAAACAAATGACAAAGAAGACACAGCATTACAAAATGTCTAGGACTCAGCAAAAGCATTTTGAAGAGGAAGGTTCATAGCAATACAGGTTCATATCAAAAAACAAGAAAATAACAAATAAATAACCTAATCTCCCAACTCGAAGAACTAGAAAAGGAAAAACAACAAAAATATCCAAAACCCAGCAGAAGACAAGAAATAATAAAAATAAAAGCAGAAATAAACAATCTAGATAGCAAAAAGACTATCAACAAAATCAACAAAACCGAAAGTTGGTTCTTTAAAAAAATAAATAAAATTGATAAACCCTTGCAAACTTCACAAAGGAGAGAAAACCCTCAAATAAGCAGGATTACAAATGAAAGAGGAGAAATTACAACAGACACATCAGAAATCCAAAGAATAAATAGAGATTACTACGAACACCTGTATGCAAACAAATACAACAACCTGGATAAGATGGAGATATTTTTGAAAAGATATAACCACCCAAAACTAAACAAAGAAGTAGAGAACTTAAACAAATCAATCACAAACAGCGAAATTGAAAGAGTCATCAAAACTCTACCTAAAAACAAAAGCCCAAGACCAGATGGCTTCACAAACAAATTCTACCAGAAGTTCAAAGAGGAAATAATGCCTGCATTACTAAAGATTTTCCAAAAAATTGAGAAAGGAAAACTGCCAAACACATTCTATGAAGCAAACATCACTCTCATACCAAAACCAAATAAAGACAGCAGGAAGAAAGAAAACTAAAGACAAATCTCCCTAATGAACAAGGAAACAAAAATTTTAAATAAAATCCTGGCAAATCAAATCCAATGATGTATAGAAAGCATTATTCACCATGACCAAGTGGGATTTATCCCAGGGGCACAAAGATGGTCCAACATTCGAAAATCAATTAATATATTCCACCACATCAACAAGGAGAAAACCAAACCCAATGGTCATATCAATCGATGCAGAGAAAGCATTTGATAAAGTTCAACACCCATTTATGATAAAAGCTCTTACTAAAAGTTCTGGCAAGGGAATTAGACAAAATAAAGACATAAAAGGAGTACAAATTGGAAAGAAGAACTAAAGCTCTCATTATCTGCAGATGATATGATTATTTATGCAGAGAATCAAAAAAAATCCACAGAAAAACTTCTTGAAACAATAAACCAGTTCAGTAAAGTAGCTGGTTACAAAATCAAAATACAGAACAGAGTTTCTTTCCTGTACACAAAAAGTCAAGCAGAAGAGGAAGAAATTTTTAAAACTATCACATTTACCATCACACCGAAAAAAATATAATACCTAGGGATAAACCTAACAAAACACGTGAAAGATCTCTACAAAGAAAATTTTAAAACACTGCTAAAAGAGATAGAAGAAGACATAATGGAAAGACATTCCCTGCCCATGGATTGGAAGAATTAACATCATCAAAATGACCATCCTACCAAAAGTAATCTACAGATTCAATGGAACCCCTATAAAAATTCCAATGACATTCTTCAAAGAGATAGGACAAAAATTACTGAAATTCATATGGAATAACAAAATACCTTGAATATCAAAAAACCTGACCAGAAAAAGAGAATATGGAGGTATTACTCTTTCAGATTTCAAACTATACTACAACGCCATGATAATTAAAAGAGCGTGGTACTGGTACAAAAACAATCAGACCAATGGAACAGAACTGAATCCCCTGAAGTAAAGCGACATGTATATATAGTCAATTAATCTTTGACAAAGGAGTGAAAAACTTACATTGGAACAAGGACAGCCTCTTCAATCAATGGTGTTGGGAAAACTGGAACAAGACATGCAAAAAATGAACCAAGATACCTCCCTCACACCATGTACAGAAACTAACTGAAAATGGATAGAAGACTTGGACATAAGACCTGAAACCATAAAATACATAGGGGAAAACCTAGGCAAAACCCTTCATGAATTACAATTCAGAAATCCATATTTGGCCACATCTAGATGGCAAAAAAATGAAGGAAAACATAAACAGATGGGACTACATCAAACTAAAAGCTTTTGTCAGCAAAAGAGACTAAAGAGAAAGGAAAAAGAATCCCGAATGAGTAGGAAAAAATTTTTGTCCTCCATACAAGTGATAAGGGTCTGATAACAAAGATACAAAAAGAACGCACAGAGCTCAACAAAAGCAAAGCAAAAAGCCCCGTTAAAAAATGGGGAGAAGATCTAAAAAGACACTTTCCTAAAGAGGAAGTCCAAATAGCCAACAAGCACATGAAACACTGCTTAACATCACTAGCAATTAGCAAAATGCAAATCAAAACCACAATGAGATACCACCTGACACCAGTAAAAATGGCCCACATCCAAAAAACAGGCAACAACAAGTGCTGGTGTGGATGTGAAGAGAAAGGAACACTTTTACACTGCTGGTGGGAATGTAAACTGGCCCAGCCACTATGGAAAACAGTCTGGAAACCCTGAAACTAATGAATATGGAACTACCAGTTAGCCCAGCAATTGCTCTTCTGAGAATCTACCCAAAGAAGACCTCAGTGTGAGTACAAAGGGACATCTGTGCTTGGATCTTTATTGCAGCATCATTTACAAATGCAAGGACATGGAAACAACCCAAATCCCCCAAGACAGATGACTTGATGAAAAAGAAGTGGCATATAACACAATGGAATATTACATTTTAATTAAAAATGACAAATTTGATGATTTTTTTTTTTTTTGGTAACATGGATGTACCTAGAAGAAATCATATTGGCAGAAACAGGTCAGAAGGAAAAAGACAGAAACCAAATGGTTTCACTAATATATGAACAACCAAATGAAAGTACAAAACTGAGGGAAGTGACCAGCTGGAGTGGCCAGGGGGAGGTGGTGGGTGAACACCAGGGATCACAATGATGTGAAATATATATATATATAATTATATATATATAATTATATATATATGTTATTTAAATAAAGAAAGAAAGAAATCCAACTGTAGAATTGAGCCTTCCAGCATAGGAGGATGGGTTGGGAGCAAAATAGGAAATGTTCCCAATGGTGTGTAGATGATTTGATTATGGGCATAATGTAGTAACATTCATTTAAAGTGATTTGAACCTACATTCTGAGTAATATACAGTATTTAAAACCAATATTACCTTAAAAATAATGCTAAAAGTCAAGACATAATTAAGACATTGCTTTCTTTATGACATTCAATTTAATATGATGCTTTCAAATATGCTCAATACTTTTCAAAGCAAAAAAAATTACAGAAAGTTTATACGCACAGTGTGAAAATGCCTAATGTAACTTACCATTTTCTATTATATCCATTTCTGAAAAACAGAGAAATAGATAGAAAAATCAATTTATTAAGTCCTTGTCATTGAACTTTAATACCATACTCTTTAAGGTTTAATAAGTGTGATTTTACTTACATTTTAGATCATCAAAGAAAAAAAAAACTTTGAAGAATACTATAGTAGCAAGTCTCAATATATTTTTTGATGATAATAATTATGGGAAATTGAATGAATTTTAGATATAAAATTTGTGTTCCCTCCATTGAAGAGTTGAAAAGATATAATATGTACAAGGAACATATCAACTTGGAAACACACAGATCACATGGAATTAATTTCAAAATTAAGAAAACTAATTTGTTCATCCAGAAAAGAATGCTGCATTGCAATATATTTTTATTAATATTAAGATATTAGTCAACTTTCTCCTCTCAGCAACCTTAACATGAAACTATAGTAAGAAGCACCAAAGTTATTTAGATTAGAAAACAATGGAGTAGATCCTGCAATATGGTCACAGAGTGAAGATGAAGATTTTCATCTTCCATGTGTCTATTCTTAGCTCCAATGTTGCAGATATAAGCCAGAGATGTCCTGATGTAAGACAGAGGACTCTGGAATATCCTAGAATGACAGTCATGGAAGAGGATCCCTAGTCTGACTACAGGTCAATTTCAACGTTCATTAAAGCATTCAAATATCCTCAGTAAACAGGAAGCTAAATAAAACAATGCATTAAAACAATCACATATCATGACAAAGTAGAATTTCATACAAGGGACACAAAAATGGTTCAAAATCTAAAAATCTATGTAATTCACCACCATAACAAAGGAACAATAAAAATCACACAATCGAATAGATATTGAGAAAACATGTGATAAGATCCCACATCCATTTATAATGAAAACCTTCATGAGACTGGGTATCTCGAAACAGTAAAACCCATATATGACAAATTCACAGCTAGTATCATTCTGAATGGTGAAAAGAGGAAAACTTTTCCATTATGATCTGGCTCACAACAGAGATGCCTACTCTCACCACTGCTGTTCAACATAGTATTGGAAGTTCTAGTTATAGCAATTAGACAAGAAAAATGCATAAAAGGAATATAAATTGGGTAAAAACAAGTAAAATTATTCTTTTTAGAACCCAAAAATATCCATTAAAAACTCATTAAAATGATAAGCCAGTTTAGTTAAGTAGAAGATAACAAAAGTAATATGCAAAAATCAGTAGTTTTCCTTTAGGCAAATATCATTCTAACAAGAAAGAAATTAAGAAAACATTTACAACTGTAACAAAAATTTAAATACCCAGGAATAAACCTAACAAAGGAAATGAAAGACTTATACACAGAAAACTACAGAACACTGCTAAAAGAAATAGAAAAGACACAAAGAAATGGAAAGACAATCCCTGTTCATGGATTAGAATTAACATTATCAAAATGACCATCCTACCAAAAGCAAGTATTATACTCCAGACCTCAAATTATTCCACAAATTCATAACAATAAAAACAACAAGGTAATAGAACCAAAAAAAAATGGAATCAAAGTGGAATCAAAGACCAATGGAATCAAAGTGAAAATCCAGAGTACCACTGCATATATATGATCAAGCAATCTAACAAAGAAGCAAAGAATAGTCACTGGAACCAGGAAACCTTATTCAATAAATCGCACTGAGAAAACTGGACTGTCAAATGCAAAAGCATGAAACTAGACTACTATCTTACACCATACATGAGTTCAACTCAAAATGGATAAAATACTTGACTGTAAGACCTGAATCATAAAATATGTAGAAGAAAATACAGCCAAAACACTCCATGACAAACCACAGAAACATCTGGAGATTTCATCTCCAGAGGTCAGGGAAACAGAATATAAACAGCTGGGACTACAGCAAACTACAAGGCTTCTTTATAACAAAAGAGACAGCAACCAAAATGAGGCACCCCACTGAGTGGGAGACAATATTTGCACAACATACATTTCACAAGGAGAAGTTATCAGAGTTCTATAATCAGTTCATACAACTAAACAAAAATAGCCCAATCAAGAAATGATCAGAGGAGCTAAACTTCCCCAAATATGTCATAAAGACAGCCAACAGGCAGGAGAAAAAAATGTCCAGACTTACTTATCATCAAGAAAATGTAAATCAGAACCATAGCGATAAACCATTTCGCACCTGTAAGAATGGTCCATAACAAAATGACCAGAAAACATATGCTGGAGAAGGTGTAGCAAAAGGGCAAGAGTCTTACACTGTTGGTGGGAATATAAACTGGTCCCATTCCTATGGAAAACAGTGTGAAGATTCCTTTAAATCTAAAATGGACCTGCCATATGGCCCAGCAATTCTTCTCCTAAGCAGCTACCCCTAAAACACAAAAATGCTAATTTGGAAGGAAACCTGGGCCCCTATTTTCACAGCAGTGCTATTTATAATAGCCAAGATATGGAAATAAGCTAAATGCCTAAAAAGAGATGAATGAATAAAGACTATATGATACATACACGAAGGAATATTACTCAGCAATCAAAAATACAAACACATGCCACTTGCAACAATATGGACAAAGCTCAAAGGACTAGGGCTAACTGAACTAAGTCAAGAGAAGAAGATAAATACCAGGTGGTATCACCAATATGTGGAATATAGAGAAAGCAAACTAAGAATCAAGAAAGACAAACTTTAAAACTAATGCTTGAAAGCTTTCTACAGAGCTCAAACAACCAGAGGGGAAGGAGGAACAAGGACTAAGAAGAAAGTGCATAGGAAACACAATGAACTATTATAGTGGATTATGGGTGATTTGGGATAAGATACCTGATGGTGAGTATCCTAATCTTAGAATAAATGAATAAAAATAACAAGAGCACCATAAAATGTATTTTTTAATTAAAAAAATCAAAGATTTGCTGGGGTATTTAGATGTTTCATGTATATCAAGTTTTTAATATATTTTAACTTTTAAGAACCTTCTAATATTGAATACTCTGAATTTAAATTATCAGTTTTCTGTTATTGTACACTGCAGGAATAAATATAAACACAAACATTTTTTAATTTTTAAAATAGATTTTAAAAAGTAAAAATAAAAGAAGAGATAACAAATCATGGAGTAGACCTGAAAGCAAAAATATAGTAAGAAATATCTGAATTCAAGTAAAAATAAGAGAAAGTAAATGAAGACAGAAAGCAAAATCATAATTTCTAGAACACACACTGACTTTGTTTCTTAAAGTGAAAACACAACCAAGTATTTGTAAAAGGTGACCTCAAAAAAGGAAAATAGAGATTACTATATTAATTTTGTGAAAAGCAGTAAATGTAAATTAAATCTTTAAGGTTTAATTCTTTTAATTTTTATTATTTGTAGTATATAGAAATATAGAAAAGCTGAATTAAAAAATATTGATCTTGCATGTTTCAACACTGATATGTCTACATATTAGGTCTATTAGATTTTTACTATAGATTCCAATGGATTTTCTACACACATGCTTTCTGTTAACAAAAGCAGTTTTACATTCATTATTTGCAATTTGTAAGCCTCTAGTTTTATTTGATGAGAAATACCTGTGCTCTCTTAATCCAGTCATTTGATTTCTGTTTTTAGCTATTTCAGTTATGTAATGGAATCCTTTAACATGATCAATTTTAATTCTATCCTTCTGTTTGTATTTGGTTTGCTCCATCTACTCCCCCCCCCCCAATTTCTTCTTCTGTTCCCTCTTTGATTATTCGATGCAATGCCCCTATTTTGTTTTTTACATTTTACATCCTCTTCTTTTTTCTCTTTCAGTGAAATACCAAGTATTTTATATGTTTTATATGTTTTCTTATTTCCACACAATATTTTATTTGACATCAAGCAATATATTTGGACCTGATTCTTTCTAATTACATGTATTAATTGCAAACATATCAAGCTTCTATTAGTTTATTATATTTCAGTTATTGACATCTAGGTTGATTTTACTCAGGTCTAAAACATACACTAAATTATTTAAAGGTTTAGTTATTTGTTTTTATCTTCCTTATATACCCAGCATAAGCCCAACATTAGTACAGCTTTCATATGCAAGTAAAAATTATTTCTGTAATATTTTGTATTGTTTCCTACATAGGTCAGTGGAACACATTTGTTAATTTTATTCCTTTCATTGTGCTATTAGATTTAATTCTATTAATTCTGTCAGGGAGAGAAGATCACTGAAATCATTATTACAGTTTTTTAAAGTTTGTCAATTTTGTGCATACATAAAATACTTACATACAAAATTAAAGCTTTGTTATGGATATTTTTTAAATTTTAGAGTTGTTACCTGTTTCCTATTGATTCACAATTCCAATATTGAAGTGGAAGTTCTTGTTTTTAAATGACATTTGCTTTAAAGTCTCTTTTTTTGAAGTTAGGCTTTATATGACAATTATATTCCTTTTTGTTGTTTTCAAATTTTTATAAATTTTATCTAGAATTATTGCCTCTTATTGTTTCATTTTAGTCAATCTTTTTTCTATTTAAATATTAAGTTCAAATATTCTAATTTGGTTTATTTACTATTAAAGCCATGATTGTTGATAAATTTTATTTGCATTTTTTACTTTTACAAAAAGTTTTGGAATTATTAGATATTTGTTATAATTTGATTCACTTCTAATCACATATTACCTACATATTTCTTTATAATTCTAGTTATTCTTTTTTATTTATAATGAAATGAATAATAAAATATGATCTCACCTATCCTGGACTTGTTTCCTGTTTGACCTTATAACTTTCAGCTTTGAAATGTGCTGTGTATTTAAGCAAGAAATATAAGCATTACTGAGTGAATTCTTCCATTTTTCATACAATTTTCCTCAATGGATTACTTGACCAGCTGTAATACAATATGAAAATCAAAAGAGAAATTGGTACAATGTGTGTTCATAGTACAGTAGCCCTTTATCCATGGTTCATATTATTATAGCCATTATAATAATAGTACATGTAAAGGTTGAAACTAGATCCCTATCTGACAGCACTAGAAAAAAAAAAGTGAAATGGATTAAAAGTTTAAATATAATTTTGGAAATCACAAAATATCTAGAAGAAAACAAAGGGAAAAAGTCCTTGACACTTTTAACATTGACTTTTTTTTAAATTTTATAATTAAAGCACAATCAAAAAAAGCAAAAATAAAAGTAAAAATATATCAAGCTAAAGAATTGTCACAAAGTAAACGAAATAGTCAATAAAAATAAAATAAAAGTTACAGAATGGGGAAAAGAGCATTCCAACCAGATTTTACAAACATGACAAATATCAGATAAGAGATCAATATAGCAAATATATTAAAAACTGGTAAATTAAAAACCCTTAAAGGGATATCCCTCTTCCTGATCTCAAGTAAGAAGCACAGATAAAAACACATCTAAATTGTCCTTGTAAAGAAAGTGTGTCAGTAACAACAATAAATTATTCCTGAGCAAGTCAACTTCAAAAAAGACAGTTTTCAAGATTTATGGCATTGCTAGAACCTCTACTTCCCAGAATATGACTTTAAATAGGGTAAACTTTAATAATCGTTCTTGTTTTCCTCAGTACCTAAACAACATCACATAGAAATGTTAATCAGACACCTCATACTTTCTCCATAAATAAATCCTTAAAAAGGTCATTGTTTCTCTTGATGTTTTTATACAATTCCCATTGTGAAGCTCTGAATGTGGACAGTTTTTTCCCAAAATTAGTTGGAGGCTGTATCTGAGGTTGAGTTCTCTGTGTCAACTCTCTAACAAAACTCATTTACTTATTTTTTATCCAATTTACCTATCAACAAATGCATATAACACAATATCAAAATAATGATAATAATCCAATTAAAACTGAAGTATTTGAACAGTCATTTCTTCAAAGAAGACATACAAATATCTGACAGTGAAAGAGTACTCAACATCAATCATAAAAGAAATGCAAATCATAACCACAACGCAGTATCACTTCATGCCTATGAGCATGAGTATTACAAAGAAACAAGAAATAATATGTATTGAGGAGGATGTGGAGAAAAACAAACTTTCATACATTTTTGGTGAGAATGTAAATTGATACAGCCATTATGGAAAACAGTATGATCTCTATATAACAGCTTTACCATTGGGAACATGTGCAAAGAAAAATAAAACACTATGTCAAGAGTCTTCTTCACCTGCAGTGTTCAAACAAAAAAATATGGAAACAACTGAATTGTCCTTTAACAATAAATAAACAAAAAGGATGTGTGTATATACAATGCAATATTATTCAGCCATATGAAAAGGAACCCCTGCCATTTGAGACAACATGCATGGACCTTGAGGATATTATGCAAAATTCCCTTATATGTATGGAATATAAAAATCAAGCAAAGGAAAGTCAAACTTAAAAAAATATAAGATTTGTATTTACCATAGATATGGGGAAGGGAAGATTTCTTGGAAGAAACTGATCAAAAGAAACAAATTCCCAATTGCAAGATAGGTAGATCCTTAAATAACATTGTTTCGTTCAATGTTTTGGGGTGGGGGTTGATTAAATAAAATTTTCCGCTCACATTGGTATAATACTATTGTTAAGTAGACTCTCCCTCTTAAATATAGTCACTGGAGTGCACCTATCAGCAAACACCTGTGTCCACCATAGTGTACTGTGATCTATTTGTCATTTTCTAATAAAATTAAAAGAGCACTTACTATGTTAGGGATATAATGTGCAACATTATAACTACAGTTAGCACCAGTGCATGGTGAATTTGAAAATTGGTAAATAAGTATACACTAAGAGTTTTCATCACAAAAAAAAGTGTTGTACATCAATTACAGCTTAGTAACATTGAGATAATCTGGAAAGGATATCACCATATACCTCCTGAAATAATCATTACCATAACAAAATATCAAAAGACACAAGTAGAGGTGAGGTTGTAGAACAAGTGAGACCTAGTACACTGTAGGTGGAGATGTAAATTAATTCAAACATCATGGAAAACAGTGCAGCGGCTTCTCAAAAAGTTAAAACTAGAACTACTTTAAAATCCAGTAATCTCACTTTTGCGTATATAGACAAAGAAATTAGAATTAGTATACTGAAGAAAATATTTTCACTCCCATGTTCGTTGTACCATTGTTCAAATAATATAAAAACATCCTAAATGCCATCACAGATGAATAAAGAAAATCTTAAAAATATATCACATTATTCATTATATATAATAAAATTGCATTCAGTCTTTAATAATAAGAAAAATTTGTAACATATAGATGGAAGTAGCAAACATTATGTTGAGTGAAGTCAGAGGCATAAAAACAAAAATTGTATGAATAATCTCATTTATATGTGTGATTTATAGCAGTCAAACATGCAGAAGCAGAAAATTGAATGTTGGCTGACAAGGGGTGGAAGTACAGAGAAAACAAATGATATTGTGAAAGTGCATTTCTTGTGCTGAGGTAGTAGAACTTAAAATTCTTAAGTATTATCATTACTATAGCTATATACATATAGAAATATAAAGTGATATAAATATATAAATATAAAGTGATGAATATGTTAACTAATATGATTGTGTTATCACTCCATATGTATATCATAAATCAAGATGTGCATCTTAAATATATAAAATAAATATCTGTCAACTATAGCTCAATAAATCTGCTTTTTAGGAAAAATAGCATCACAAGGATAAAACATTTGGGAATAAATTTAGCAAAGGGAGTTACCTTTCTTAAGAAAGCAATTTTAACAGAGAATAAGACATTATTAAAAGAAATAGAAGATAAAAAAATAATGAGGATTTTTAAGTTAATAGATTAGAAAGATAAACATTATTAAAATGGATTTCTTACCTAAAGCAATTTACAAATTAAAAGAAATCCCTGTCAAAATACCCATGGAATTTTCCAAGAAAATAGTACAAGTAATTCTAAAATGTATCCAACCCCACACAAGGCCCTGAATAGCCAAAGCAACCCTAGAGGGTGGGAGGGATGGGGGAAGTAAAGAAAACTGCAATATATCATCCCTCATTTTAAACTATGTTATAAAGGATGATAATCAAAAAACTTTGTATGGGCAGAAAATAGAACAACAGAGCAATGGAATAAAATTATAGTCCATACACATGTGGACAATTAATCTAAGGTAAAGAAGCTAAGATGTATAATGGTTAATGAGAACACTCTAACGAATAATGCTGGGAAACCTGAATAGCCACATTGTAGGGAGGGGGGAGGTATGATACTAGATCATTATTTAGTATGATGCAAAAGCTTACCTCAAAATGTATTAACGATGTGGATATAACATCTGGCACCATAAAATACATGGAAGAAAATTTAAATGCTACCCCCCTGGATATTGACCACAGAGATGTTTTGGAGTCTCAATTTCAACAGAAAAAGAAACAAAAGCAAAAATAAATAATGGAACTTTATCAAATTAAAAAGATTTTACACAGTGAAAGAAAGTGCCACAATAATGGAGGCATCTTACTCACTTTTAGTCATTATGCATCTAATAAGCAACTGATATACAAAATTTATAAGGAGCTAATATAATTCAATGAATACAAAAAAATAATAATAAATGAAGAGAGGATTTGAATAAATAGACATTTCTCCAAAGAAGAGCTCCAGACAGTTAATACACACATAAAAAATGACCAACCTCAGCTATTACTAGAGGAATGCAAATCTAAATGACAATGAGATATCACATCACACCTGTGAGAATTGCCTATATAATAAAAAGGAATTTTCAGTCACTGTTTGTGTTGAATGGTACCATATCTATAGAAAATGATATGGTGGTTCCTTTATAAATGAATATGCTACATGATTTAGCAACAATCTCATACCTATTTAATTGAAGAATATATTACTACCTGAAAAGACATATGCACCCCTATATAGGGTTATAGAAGCATTATTCTCAATAGCCAGACATGGAAACAATCTAAATACTCATCAGAAAATGATTGGTTTTTAAAAACTGTTGCATTATATATACTCAATGAACTGTTACTTAGCTATTATAAATTAAAATTTGCCTTTTGTGATATCATGAATAAGACTTGAAATGATTCTATTAAAAGTGAAATATAATTACTGGTTGCTTTCCTCATATGTAGCATATAACAACAAAAACAGATAAACTACCACATCTCAATGAAACTAACTTTTCAACTGAAAAATATGGTCATTGTCAGAGGGGGAAAAGAGGATGGAAGGAAGGAAGAAGAAAAATGGTCACCCTGCTATTAAGAATAACACTAGTACTTTGGTGATCAGTGAGGGAGGCTAAATCACACATGAAGATAAAATGGTACCTGAATATTGTAATCAGTGGTACATGAATAAAATTTTATTTTTTAAATGAACTTCAGAAGACCATAGTCAGTGAGATAATATCCTTCCAATATTGAAGAAAGTAAAACAAAACAAAACAAAAATTTCTGAACCCAAACTTATAATTTAAGCAAAATATTTTTAATTAAATAATAAAAATAGTTCCTCACATATAAAAGCATGAAATTGTCATCTTCAGACTCATATTTCAAGAAATACTAAAGGAAAATTTTCATGCAAAAAGGATAAAATACCAGTAAAAACCCAGAGTTTCAGAAAATAAATGAAATGTATCACAGGTGTTAAAAATCTACACACAAAAAAATGTAAAGACTTTTAATTTATAAAAGATATACATACCTATTTTACAATATGTGGAAGACAGTATGTCTGCAAGTCTTCTTTCTTTTTCCTAATAAACCTATCCTGTCAAAAGATAAGAAAGAGAGAGAGGAGAAAAGCGCGGGAGAGAATTTAAAAGAGAAAGCACAAAGCACCATTGGACTATGTTGGAGTATTTTTTTTTTTTTTTT
>PVHY01008404.1:0-34147 GCA_004024945.1 Uropsilus gracilis
AGCACATGAAATGGAGAGGTCCACATGGGGGGGGGGGAAGCCGGTGGGCAGGTCACAGTGGCTGGGTGAGGGCAGCTCTTCAGGTCAGACAGCTCCCCCAGGGAAAGCTGTCACTTCACCTGGGGGCCAGCTCTCCCAGCAGAGGCAAAAGCAGATGCAAGGACCCCGTGGAAGACATGAGCACGGCATGTTCGAGAAGGCAAAGAAAGTCCCCGGAGCCGGGACACGGGCATATGGGGCGGTGGCCACGGGGGGGGGGGGGGAGAGGGTTGAAGGGGGAGCTAGCTTTTACCCCAAGAGTAGCGAGAAGCTGTTAGATGTGTTTCAGGGCTGGTGAAAGGCCCCGCCAAATGCTAAGCTTCCAGGACACTGTGACGGGAGAGAGGGTGTCTGCTGGGAGAGTCCTCAAGTCCCAGCCTCCCCCGGATGCTGCCTTCTAAAACACCCCAGCTCCTGGCAGGCTCCAGCTGCCACGGACCAAAGTTCTGACACCACCGAGTGAGGCAACGGAGACATCTGCTATATTGTGGACGCAGTTGGACCCTTTTCAATAGATTGCTCAGCCTATAATTTCCAATGGCTCCATCCAACTCAGCTTGCGGTGGGGGCGGGGGAGGCCAGGGCAGCGTCTGCAGGCAGCCCCAGGTTGAGAGGGGAGAAGGGGCCATGTCCTCTCACCATCTCCAGGTAACGTGTCTGATCTCGGGCCAGCTGACGTCCCTCCAGAGAAGCTGCCTGGCCTGTAACTCCAGCCTCTGCCTCTCTGGCTAAGGACGCTCCGCCAGTGATATGTGGAGGTGACCTGGAGCTTAGCGGACCGCACGCGGCTGCCCAGATGAGGCACAGCATGTTGGGCTCCGTGCTCCCACCTTAGCTGGCCCGTCCTGATAACCCTGCCATAGCCACAAGTGCCTTGGGACTTGGAGAGGAACGTGATGTGAAAGGGCTGGCAGGGCCTTCACTTGACCCCTCCCTGACCTGGCTCCAGAGCCTCAGACCTGAGACCAGACCCTCAAGCTGGGGGGGGGTCATTTCCTGGGTACCCACAGCAAGGGCATCCCCAACGCCCGGGAGACCAGAGCACTGCTCCCAACACTCCTTCCTGGAAACAGATCAGAAAACAGAGAGGCTGAGGACCCACTGGCCGCAGGGGTCCTTGAGTCAACACCGGGGACAGTCCCTGCACCCCAGCTGGGCTAGAGAGCCCAGGGGCTGGCCTGGGCCCCAGCCAACCCCCGTGAACACCCTTGCCCCAGCCTGGCCCTTGGGCAGATGCTCAAGCGACTCCAGGACATCAGGTGCTGGGAGTTCTCCAGAAGATTCTGTGGGCGTTTCCCAAGGGCTTGGTTTTGCTGTGCCCATCTGTGGGGGCAAGAGGGGAAGCTGCGGCCACAGTGGGTTGTCTGAAAGGGGGAAGTAGACCCCTTTCTGCCCCCCCCCCAGGGATATTTTGGCCCACCTTCCCTCAGGACCCCAGGGCTGCTCACGGTCCCCAGAGGAGCACATGCCCGGCTGTGCCCAGTGACTGGCCCTCTGGAGGGGAGATTCTGGGGCTGGCCCTGCCTGAGGACTAGGATGCCCTCTGCATCCCCTCAGCCTCTGAGGCCGGCCTCCACAGAGGGGAGGAGACGAGGGCCCAGAGGCGCTCACCATCTTCTCATGAGAGAACTAAATCCTTTGCCCTGGCTTCAGCTTCAGAAGAGCCCAGGAGACAGGTCCGAGTGACCCATTTGCCTCCAGCCTGGGCCAATCAACTGCAGCAGGGGTGAGGTGGGAGCAGGGGAGATAATCAGATGAGACCTGTGGGGCTAGAGGAGGGGGCAGTCCCCTAGAAGGTTGAGCATGTGCACACATGTGTGTATGTGCATGCACACGAACGAGACAGGAGGGGTGAGCAAAGTAGGGGGTCGCATTTCCAGATGGAAGGTCAGGAGCAATGGGGAGTAGCAAAGATGAAGGTCCTGTGGTGTGTTTGGGGTAGGGGGAATAACAGGATTGAAGTTCAGGGACAATACAGGGTTAAACACCTGAACTGGTCTCTGCTAGCTGGCGGGGCATCCTTAGGCAAGGTGACCCTGGGAAGCTGGCTCCCTCCTGTGCCTGACGTGGCACATAGAACACAGAATGGGTTTGGGTCGAGTTGAGCAGTGCACAACCTGCACAACTGTGTGCAGTGGCCCTGGCTGGGACAGCAGGACGGGAGTGGGCAGACCTTGCCAACCTGCTTAAATGCCTCCCCCAACGTTGACTGACACATGTACACGTGTGTGTATGTGCACACACATGTGCCCGTGTGTCTGACTGGGCTCTGGCTTCCTACGAGAGGAGAGAGGCGAGGAGAGCCATGGGCCGCCTGCCCCTCACTCCGGCCTGGCAGGGTGAGCGCCTCTTAGCAGCTCTAGCAGAACAGCAGGAAGCAATTCATCAGCAAGCGAGTGGGGGGTGTGACTTCCCCCCTCAGCATGGGCCCTGGGACAGCCAGGGACGCCCCTGCTCGCCCACTGAAAGGCCAGAGGCAGCTCCAAGCACCAATTACAGGAGCCAATTAATTCCTGCTTAACGGGGATATTTTCTTTTACTGCACAGAACTGAGGGGCATAAAACCCTGATTCCTCTTCTGTGGGCAGCTCCCGCTCTCCGGGTGCTCATGCTATTTAATAACTCCTGCTGCAGACTGAGGGCCGGATCTGGCGGGGCGCAGGGGGCGCACGCGGCCATCCCATCGACAATCTGGTGCAGAGGCCAGGCTGGCGGTGCTGTTTACACTTCCGTTTCCCCTCTGCGGCTCCCAGAAGTTTCCATAAAAGCAGATGCAGGTAATCAAAGGCTTCCCAGCCCCGAGCAGCTCTGCTCCTGAAGGCCCCAGCGCCAGCTCCCTCTGCTGAGGGTTGTGGCTCCAGAAGACTCTTAAACCAACCCTCAAATCTCTCCCCAGGAGCGAAGACTCCCCCTCGCCTGTAGGTCTGCAATCATTTGCTGAGCATTTTATGGTCAATAATAATAGTGATAACACCTTGTCTGTCCCTGATGCCTCTTCCAATTATGTGCAGAGCACAAGCGGGGGCCCTGCGGCATCAGGGGCTGCTGAGCCCCGTGTCTGGTCACCGCCCTGCAGGCGGGATGGAGCTGCCCCACCCCCCCATCCCCCCCACCCCTATCCCGCACGGCCCAGCCCAGCACCACTCCCCAAGTCCAGCACCCCAGGCAGAGGTGGCACTTGTCCGGCCCTGGGCCAGGCCCACGGCCCATGGGGCTCAAGCAGCGCACAAGTGCCAGGAGCCGCGCTTAGTAGGGGTGAGCCAGGACAGCACAGCACATGGGGTGATGCTGCCTGAACACCAGGACTGTCGACGAGCTGCTCGATGACCTGGCTCAACCCACAACGGCGCACACGGGCACACAGCGTCCAGGTCGGTACCCACCAGTCCCAGGGACCCCCTCGGTGCTCCCTGCAATTCCCTGTGTTCCTGCCCATGTGAGCTGGTCAGTGGATGAAAGAAATAATATTTAAATCCAACAGCCCCGGCTGCACATGTGTGAGGGTGGGGCTCCAGGCCCCTTTGTGGGGGAGCTCCCCGTGGGCATCGGTGAGAGGGCAGCCCTTCTCAGCAGCTCTTACTGCCCTTTCTGCTCGTAAAACCGGATTGGTCTGGTCTCAGGGCTGATCCCATCCACCCTGGGGAGACCGCAGGGTGAGGCCCAGCTAGGCTCAGCTGAACCCACAGCTGCTCCTGGGGCTTCAAGCAAGAGATGCAGTGAGGAAGGGAGGATCCCTCTGGCAAGAGCACCCTTTCCCAGGCGCCCTTTCTGTGAGCAGTGCTGAGGCTGGTTCTTATCACCCGAAACCCAAACCAGGGTCACAAAGCCCCCGATCAGCCGTGCCTGCTGCTGGGCAGAGCTGGGTATGTGGAGACACCCTCCACCTGCCACTCACAAGAATGCCGAGGCCCAGAGAGGTGAAGGAGCCTATACAAGGCCGCAGCCCAGAGCCATTGGGCCCAGAGCCCGCATGCATGACAGAAAGCACAGTGCCTCCTGGCTCCTAGGGACAGGGCACAGGTGCATGCCTAGGTTGGGAGGGACATGAAGGAAAGCCCCCCACTGAGCCCCTCTACTGTGGGGTCGGGTCCCCTCTTGGACAGGCTTGTGCACACGGCCAAAGCCCTCCCTCCCATGCTGGCTCCTCTTCTCCCTGAGGGTCTTCACCTCCCCAGGAGCCTCCCTGACAAGCTCCTTTGCACACACCCCAATTGGCTGCCTGTTGCCCCCACTAGAATGGGAGCCCCGTGTGTCTCTGTGACAGCAGGGCCTGGCAGGGGACTCCATGTGTTGGCCCTGCAGTAAACCTTGGGCACTCGAACAGCCACGTTGGTGAGTGAATGAATGGACACGCCCCAGTGTCTTGCCAGTGACTCCCACTCCTAGCAGCCTACATGTCCTCTTCATCACACACATGTCCAGACAATGCACCCTCAGTTCCCACCCTCCTTCCAGAGACGATCCCAGAGCCCACAGTCAGGCTTTTGCTTCTCCCGTGCAGCCTCTGCCAGCCCTGGTGTGAAATGTCTCCTGGGACCTGCAGGCCACAGGCCTCCGGCTCTGGGGTGCTGGCCACACTCCTGAGGTCCCCAGGGACAGGTCCTGTGGCCCTAGTCCTGGAGCAGTGGCCTGAGAGGGCGGTGGGCTCTCATTTTTTCAATATGAGGGGAAAATTAGCTTCCTTACCAGACAAGAATGACAATTTGCTGAAAATTATGCTCTGAATTCATAATCCGGAGTGAGCGGAAATGGTATTCTATAGTAATCCATCCCAACTGACTCGCTATTGTATACGCACCTGCTAACATTTTTTAAGCCCGGACTTTATGGAAAGGACATTTTGATCGTTCTGAAGTTTGCTGAGCAATTCCCCTCTCTCTCAGGCATACGGTCTTTGTGCTGGAAATTTCCCTCGTGGCTTCCTGCAGGCACCGGCAGACGGGCACGTGGGCTCGCACGCGGGCATGCACACGTTCAGCCAGCCCCTCTCCCTGGCACGATTCTGGTGGGGGGCTTTGCAGGTGCCGAGTTGTGGAAATAGAAGCTGGGAGAGTGAAATAACAGTTGGCACCTGTGCTGATCTTGCCTAAGGAGTCGCAGACTGGCCCCCACCGGAATTGAAGATGCTTTCCAGTGCAGGATGGAAGGGGTGGGGGTGGGGGATAGAGGGCAGCGGGGTGGTGAGGTGCAGGGTTCCCGCTGGCCTGCCCCAGTCACTGCAGGGTGGGGCTGTGAGAGCTGGACGTGAGCTGCAGGGATGCTGGCTGGGAAGGGGCCAGCGGTCACTGAGTGCCCTCCACGTGCTCGTTCTCTAGGGCCCCTCAGAAGTCACCAGGCCCCTGCTGGCAACCCCCTACCCAGCCCTCACTTCAGGCCTCCTGCCTACCCAGAAGCTAAAGGTGCGGAGGAACAGGGCCCCCATGACAGAGCATGAGGCTCCATGTGCCTTACCCAGGGCCACCATGAAGCTGGGGAAGCCCCTCCGGTGGGAGTTCGGCCCTACCAGAGGCCCCCTCCTCTTCCCGGAAGTGGGCCTGCACACTGACACGGCCCACGCTGCACGCTAGACCTCCACGCCTGTTCTTTCAGGGCTTCACCGACACAAAAGCTCAGGTAGGAACAGAAGGAGCGGGGCTGCTTCCCATGGGAGAGCCAGCAAGGCATAGCTGCCCAGCCTCTGCCCGGGATGCCACAGGACCTGAGGAGATGGGCCCTGAGCGCACGCTGGAGCTTTCCATCAAGGCACCGAGAGTGACGCAACATGGCTGCCTCCATGGCAGCCGCGCGGGGAATGCTGGGTACCTACTCTCCTCGCGCAGGGGCGGCGGCGGTCGCGGGGGGTGGCCGTCCTGAGAGGGCGGGAAGTTTAGAGGGAAGTGGCAACAACGCAGACAGTGTCATTAACTTTTTCGCTTAAATCTTACAAAATGATTGAGCACATTCTTTCTCTGTCTCTGTCTCTCGCTTTGTCTCGCTCTCTGCCTCTCTCTCTCTCTCTCCTCTCTCCTCTCTCTCCTCTCTCTCACACACCTGAGCCATGGATACTTCTGGCGTGAGATGTGACCTGGGGCTGGCAAGCAGGCAAGCCTGGCCCATGATGTCTGCCGTCTGCCCACCACGAGGCTGTGTTCACACATGGGCCTGCAGTGCACAAGCAACTATTCTTAAAGAAAGGAAAAGTAAACTAAGCTGGTTTCCACCCCCGCTTTCCTTACCACAGTCTGAGATATGACAATTTACACGGCCCAGACCATTATAAGACCCTGCTTGTCTCATTCATTCATTCATTCATTCATTCATTCATTCATTCATTCATTCATTCATTCATTCATTCATTCATTCATTCACTCATTCACTATATACCATTCTGTTCTCCGCTCCTTCAAACAAGCATTTTCTGAACACCTGTTCTAGGCTCTGGGCTGCAGCAGTCAACAGGACAGACAAGGTTTTTCCCCAGGGGTTCACAATGTGTCATTGTGTGTCTATGTGTGTGCACACGTGCATGCATGCATGTATCTCCACAATCCTACTGAGACCCTGGAGAGAGGAAAAGAATGGTGGTTGCTGCCAGGCACTGGCTCGTGCCTGTAAGAATGGCTCATGCCTGTAAGCTTCAGCCTATGAAGCGGCTGGGACCAGGGATCACAGTTCGAGTCCCGCCCGGGGCAACACAGCGAGACCTGGTTCCAAAAAATTAGCTGGACGTGGTGGCACACACCTGTAATCCCAGCTACCTGGGAAGCTGGGGCTGGGGAGTGCTTGAGTCTATGATACCCCGAGCAACGTGAGCCTGTGGTTCCACGGGCAAAAATAGTGAGATCTTGTCTCAAAAAAAAAGAACGGCAGTTGCTGTGCTTCATCATCAAGTTGAAGAGGACAGCAGAGAAGGGGCTGTACATAATCTACCCTGTGCTGGGCCCATGGACTCTGCTCAGCCCCAAGCCCACTTCAAATACCCTCATCTTAGAAGTCCTGCCTAGGTCCCCTGCTTCTGTCTCCACTGTGTGGAATCTTTCCCTTAACTGAGCTCTTGCCACTAGCTCCAGGTCAGACACTGGCAACCCTCAGGCATTAACAGGCTGAGGGGGTGGCCTGTGCTATTAATGTGACAGGAGTTTTCATATGCATGCAGGTTCCATGCCTGGCTATCATTCAACTAGATGACTTTACTTCCTGCTGTCACTCAAGTTTGTGGTCCTATTTGACAGCACATTGTCTTATTCTTCCACCTACCACCCTGCCTGCTATGTCACATTCATCTAGGGCCTATCCATGCCCAGTGGATGGATGGATGGATGGATGGATGGATGGATGGATGGATGGATGGATGGATGGATGGATGGATAAGTGTTTGGATGGATGGATGGATGGATGGATGGATGGATGGATGGATGGATGGATGGATGGATGGATAAGTGGTTGGATGGGTGGATAGGTAGATGGATGGATAAACAGGAGGGTGAGTAAATGAACAAATGAATTAGAAGGAGCTGACTGATCCCAGGTGCCAAATGGCTCTGCATCAGAACCTTTGGAATGGAGAAAGAGGATGAGGAAGGGTTAGGCATGTATCCCAATAAGAGGAAACTGCTGTCAACTGAATCAGCCAATAGGTAGCTGTTTGTGTACCTTCTGTGTGCTATCTGCTGTATGGTGGATGAAGAAGACAATAGAAGGGAGAAGTAAAAGGGAGCAACAGGGAGGAGAGGAAACAGAGAAGGTGAGGTCTAAGGTTACACAGACAGGATGGTAAGATCAGGGTGTTGGCGAAGGCCTGGAGAGTCAGCTAAAGGGAGGGTAGTGTCTGGAAAAGCTAGGCCTTTCCACACCCTTACTTTTATTATTGGTGAGTTTTCTGAGGACGAACTCTTGCTATGTCACTGGAATATCTTCTTGATGCTCTGGAATATCCTTTGCTACAAAAAACTTATATGCTGGGGTACAGAGGGGTCCCCAGGGGGAGATCTCCATTTATTTATGGAGATCACCATAAATACATACATACATACATACATACATACATACATACATACATACATACATACATACATAAGTAAGTGGCACCCTGAACCCAGGTACACCTAAAATCCCAGCCTTTCAATAATGTGCCTCAGTAAATCCCTTAAGTCAGGTGGAGAGTGATTCTGTTACTGTCAATCGAAGTAATTCCGGCCAAATCAATATAGAAGGCAAGAAGAGTGGGGTGCTGGTGTCCTGCCCTCAAGGAGGACCTCGAGAGTCCTCACACTTGGCAGCTGTTAGGACTAGCAGTCCTGGTCACCAAGAATAGAGTCGTAGGACACTAGGTCAGTGTAAATGTGGTGCAGATGTACTGAATGCAGGCCATTCAGTGTAGGGAAGGGGGAGGCTCCCTGGAGGAGGTGGCATTTGACTGGACCTTGAATCTGATGTTGACAGATGAAGGTGGACAGATGTACAAAATAGGAAAGAAACAGCAGGACAAAAAGAGGTTAGAATCCCAGAGACATCTGGTCCCCAAGAAGCAGAGGATTGGTGCAGGGGGGTAAGGTGAGGGACCTATGACCCTAGGAGGGGCCAAACCTGCCTGCTCTAGTCTCACCTGGTCAGGAGAAGCAAACACCCAAACCTTGTGGCCAGAGAGGAGGCGTGCCCCGTAGACAGCCCAGCTCTAACTTGGGTGCTATCCTGGATGGAGGCCCGATGGCAATCCCTATAAGCAGCTGTCACTTTGGGCTCAGCCTCCTCAATGTGCCTGAGCTCCCAGCCATTTGGGCTGGTCCTGGACTGTTTCAGCCTGGTGACTTCCCAGAGATAAAGACCCCCACAAGTACCAGCACCTCCCCGGCGTTTTCCATGGGTAGAGCCTCTAGGATGGTGCCTGGCTTGGAAGGTTGCTCCTATGGGTCACTGGCTCCCCGGAAATGCCTCCTTCTTGCTGCCTTCCCCAGTGCACACATTGTAGCTTGCAGGGCCAGCAAGGCAAGCTCAGCACCCACCGTGTGAACTCAGGAATGCTGGCGCAGTCTCCAGCACCAGCTCATTCAAGCAGTTGTCTACCTCTCTGAGGCCTCAGTTTCCCAACTTCACATCTGTCCTAACTGTTTCCTGGGAATTTTTGGGAGCACTGAATAACACTATGGTAAGAAAGCTTGAAATCAAGGTTAAGAAAGTGGTAAAATCTCGTCTCAAGTGACAATTGTGTCTGCTGTGGTCTAAGACTGGGGTTATAGGTGTAGCTCTGGGTAAGGCTGCGGGGGCGGGAGGGAGGAGTTGGTCAGTTGGGGGTAAAGTCTCCATTGCAGAACACTGAAATCACAAACACAGCACACACCAAACCAAAAGTTTGTCAATGGAGAAATAAAAGGTGATATTCATGCAATGGAATATTACTTGGTCTGAAGAGGAATGCCCCAACATTGACAAGTGCTAAGTAAAAGAAGAGTCACAAAAGACCACATACTGTGTGATTACATTCTAGGAAAACTCAGATTAGGAAACTGAAAGAGACAGAGACAGGGTAGTCCATACTTCAGACTGGGGAGAGGGTGCTTAACATGGTCATAGCAAACAAGTTTACATTTGGAGTGATAAAACATGTGATAGTTGTACATGTTTGTAAGTATACAAAAAGCCACTGATGAGTCTGCTTCAGACGGATAAGCTAGATGATATGTGAATTATATCTCAACAAGACTATTTTTAAAAGAAAAGGAACATTAATTTCAGCTACACAGAACAGTGTCCTACATTGTCCTGGCCTGGACTTGTCAAAATGTCAAGGAGAACAGAGTTCGGGTGGGGCTGCTTTACATTGATGGAGACCATAGAGACACAACAACCAAAAACAACAGGAGATTGGGTCCTGGTTAAAAACAAAATCTAAAGGAAACTGGGGGGAACTGAATGTGAATTAGTGATCAGATAGTATTATGGGATAACTGGTGTTCTTAGATTCAAAAATGCTATTGTGCTTATTGAGAAGAATGCCCTTGTTCTTCAGGGGCACATGTAGGATATTTAGAAGTCAAGTGTCTTGGTGCCTGCAGTTGTCCAGTAAAAAGCATGTGCACACACACGTGTGTGTGTGTCTATGTAAAAATTGAGAAAAAGCAGATCTAGTAAAGTAAAATATTAATAACTGGTGATTCTAGTGGAGGTAACCAGGGGTCTTTATGCTGTTCTTTTGATTTTTTGATAATTTTTAGTATATAGAAGCCAGAGGAAAATATCTTTTTTTTGCCTTGAGATCCTGCTTTCCAGGATCTCAAATGTCCCTGGGTTCTGCACTCCCAAGAAGAATATTATTATAATTCATTTCTCCAGGCCAGAAATTCTGGACCCCGCCTGCGCCCTTTAGCCCCATTGCAAATCCAACTAAGCTAAGTTGATAAGGTTCTAATCAACGCCCAACCCAGTTATTTGTTTCAGGTCTCCCATCAGCAGGCCCCAGTCACCCCCATCTCCCTGACGACCACAGCGGTCCCCAGCCCCCAGCTGTCAGCATTCCCATCCAAGGAGGCTTTCTACATTGTGGTTCTCAGGATAAGGAAGGAAGTGCTCCCTCTGGCCTGCACCCCGGACCCAGGCTCCCAGGGTTCCTGCTACTCCCCAGCTCCTCACAAGAGCGCTGATAATGCCAGACTTTGCCCACGCCTCCCCCACCCTGGCCACCCATCAAATCCTCAGGCCACCTTGCAGTTCAAGCACTACTCCTCAGAAGAAGGGTGCCTCTTTCCCCCTTCCTGGTGCAGATGAGGTTCCCAGGTACTCTGTTCCTGCTCTCAGAGCGTGTCCCCACATCCCTTTCTGGCCGCCGGAGAACAGGGGAACCCCCTGATCTGAAGTGAGCTGAACACTAGCGCCCTCCTCAGGCTGTGGAGGAGGCTGTGCACTGGACCTCAGATGAGTTGGCATGTGTGTGAGAGCAAGGATGTTGAGTTCACTCTTCATGAGTTGTTCCTCAGGGTGGTCACCTGACTGGTGTCTCTGTACCCCACGAGCCCGGGACTCCCACAAGGGTAGGACAGCCAAGGGATCCCCACTCACCCCCATGCCAGGGATGCCAGAGAGAGTCCTGGTTTGCAGGGAATATCAGATTGAGCGAGGCCGCACAGGCCTATCTGATGAGGTCCTGTTTGGTGGAAAAGGGGATCCGCCCTAGTGCCTCGCACTGTCAGCCAGGAATGGAGCTCCTATTACATGTCCCTACCCGGGACATTTGGTTCCCCCTAATTTAGGAAAAGGAAGATGTGGTTTCAGCACAGCCCCAGCTGCTGGTTTGTAAATCAGCCACGCTGGACTTGGTGATGTGTGATGGACACGGAGACGCACCGCCCAGGACCTCCCTGAAGGAGGTGCTAACGGCCAGCTGCTGGGCGGGTTGCCAGCACTCAGACTCCAGCTGTCTGTGGCTTCCGGGACTGAGGCACAGGCAAGTCACCTAGAGAGCTGCCCAGTCAGGCCACGCCCTGCCCGGCTGGTCCCACAGAGTGACAGGTGGAGCTAGAGATACAAGCCGACCTCCAGGCTAACAGCTCTGCGGCCACTTGGGCTCCAGAGCCCCAACATCCGCTGCCTACTCCTGCTTCTACTCCCTCGGGTGTCTAGTTTTGATGCCCAGGGCGCCCTGTAACTTACAGTAAACTCTGCTTCAAGGACCTGAACAGCAGCTCGCCTCCACCCCGGGGGTGGGGGAGGGGCTCTCACAGACAGAAGGAAGAAGAGTCTTGCTGCTGTGGGTCTGCAGATGTGTTGGGCTGGGTGGACCGTGCTGGCCTCCACCTGATGGCTGGGATGCAGGATGGCAGGTAGGCATGGATGGGGCTGGCCAACTCCCCAGGGGCCCCCTGAGTCGATGAGAAGGGGCCCCAGAAGAGCCCCTTGTCACTGTCTGGTCTTGGGCAGTGGCTCCCCCTCCCTGGACTGGCACCCGGCAGGAGAATGATGGCAACATGCTGATGCCCATGGAGTGAGAGGAGAGAAATCTGCGCTTTCCAAGACCAGTGTCATAGGTGGGGTACCCTGACTGCAGAGAGCTGGGAAACCCTGCTCTCATTTCAAAGAATTCCCTGCCCACAGGGCCTAGGCTGGGTGGCAGAGCCCAAGGCTGGGCCATCTCAGCAGGAGACAGCCTTTGCTCTCATACATGCAAATGTATCTGAGCACTGTGTCTGCTCTACCCTTGCCCGGACTTTGGCGAAGGCACCATCTTGCTGGCCTGGGCCCCATCTAGACTCCTCTCAGGGGCAGGAATGCCTAAATATGCGAGTCAGATGAATTTAGTCTCCCCCTTAAAACCCTTCAAGGGCTCCCGCCAGCATCAGAATAAAATCCCGATCAGCCGACCCACAGCACTCTGCCACCACCTCCTCACCCTCTCTCAGCCCCTTCCCCCACAGCACTGAACACCAGCCTGCCTGCTGTTCCACCAACACACAAAACTCATCCATCTTCAGGACCTTGGCAGCTCTGCGCCCTCTGCCCAGGACATTTCCCTCACGCTTGCTGGACAGCCTCGTGCTTCAGGTCTTAGCTCAAAGGTCTCCCAAACCACCACATGTGAAGTGTGGTGGTTTTCCGCTCCCCTTCCCCGCTTCCCCATCTCCTTCCTTTTCCCATCTCATCCAGTTGCTTTCTGGGTGTTCTCAAGGCAGGTAGGGCCCATCTTATTGTCTCCGTCTGTCAATGTATTTTCCTAGGGCCCTGCTCCAGCTGTGAGGACACATTGCTTCCCATCTCATTCCCTTCTCTCCTCAATGAGGGGATGGACATGACTGGAGCTCACCAAATGTTTGAAGGGCAGGTGGATGGATGGGTGAATGGGTGGATGAGTGCCTGGGTTGGTGGGAGGATGAATGGGTGGCCGGGTGGGGGTGGGTTGAATGGATGGATGGATGGGTGACTGGGTGGATGAGTGGGTATGGGTGAATGGATGGGTAGGTGCCTGGGTGGCTGGGTGGCACCTGACAGGCCTGGACTAGGACATGCACGGCAGCAGACACCCATGGCCGAGCTGCTGAGGGGCTTCAGATGCAGGCCAGGATGGTGTGCTTCTGTTGTCTCCCATTTCATGCTTTCACCATATGGCTCACTGTATACTGAGCTGAATTGCAGATGCTCTAACTTGGAGTTTTCTTGCTTTTGTGTGTTAATAACATAAAGATGGAACATAGCTTAGCACACATTTTGTGTTTGCTTACTATCTATATGTATATAAAACAGACTTCGGTGTTACTAGCCAACCTACTTGTGAAGTGGAAAGAAAACAGAGCAATTAAGAGAGAGCGGGAGCAGCGAGGCGATTGCTAGATGAGAACATGGCCAGATCCCCAGTTCTGGGTACTGTGCGTGTTTCCCAGAGAAGGATGGGCTCCCTGCAGGAGGTCCTGGGACTTTGGGAGGTGGAGGGTTGGACAAAGAGGTCTGATGGGCCCAGCTCCTAAGCGGTTTAGAGAGGGCTTCTCTGGGCTCCAGGCCGGCAGCCTCAGGCCCCCTTCCTACCTCAGGCTCAGAGCCACTCACACCTGACAGCTGTGGCTTCCGGGACAGGCCTTGCTGGCCCTGCCTCTAGGGCTCCTCTCCCCCCTCCTCTGCCCTTGCCCCGACTGTTGGCACCCCTCCTGGCCTCTTTCTCCAACATTCCACTCAGATGTTGGAAGACCAAGTCCTCCCAGGTGCCCCGTGCTCCTTTCTTGTGGAGGGAGAAGGGCCAGACCAGGACACACGCAGTCACATAATCTCCAGTGCGATGAAGAGTAAAAGTACAGGCTTCACCAAAAGGGGAGAATGAAGCATTTATTTCACCATGTGAGCTATATTTTGGGGCCACCAAATAGCCCTGATTGACATGGGAACTTCACAGCAGTGAGCTCACCACTTGCCATCTCCAGGCTTCTCAGCCTGAGAGGCTCTGAGGTGAACTCCAGACTCCCAACCCTCTGCCCCCTGCTTCTGCGCCTGCTCCTGCCCGTGACCCAAGTGCTTGGGTCCCAGACTCAGTTGTCCCCCTTGATTGTCCCCTTTCCCTTGGTGCTGCTACATTAGCCACTGCACACTCCCTGCCCTGCACCTGTGTCTGGTCTCTCACTTCCTCTTCTCTGCTACTGTCCTGTGCCACGTACAGCCAAGCCCACGGCCCACAGCTGGCTGCCTCCCGACCTGCTCTTCCACAGGCGGTGCCTCCTCCCCACGGGGATGCTGCCCCGGGACAACTACTCACCTTCATTCTCAAAGACATTTACTTCCGTGACTCCAGCAAAACCTTCCCTTCTTTGATATCATTTGAGATCTTCCTGCTGTTTGCTGACATGTTGCACAAACACTCTCCCTGCCTGACCAGGCCCCTGCCACAGCCTCTCTCAACCTGAGGTCCACCCCCACCCCCAGCTTTCAGGCTCAGGTCCCTTTTCTCAGACCCGTCACCTGCTGAGCTTCTCTGGTATGTCTGCCTCCCCCCCACCATGTCCTCCTATTCCCCTTTCCCAGTGAGGGATCCCTGTACCCCAGTACCCCTTCCTGGAGCAGGCAGTTCCCAGCACACGCCTGAGGGAGCTGCCTCCCTCAGGGCTGTTATTCTTACTTACCTCTCACCACTTTCCTCTCAGCATCTTGTTTTTATTATAAAACTTTCAAGAGTGAGGATAGAGCAGGTAGCCACATATATTATTCTAGCAAGACCCCTTGGGGAGGGAGTTCAGATGAGGAGGAGGAGGCGCAAAGGCTCTCAGGAGGAACAGGCAGAGGGATGGAAAGGAAGCCAGGAGGGTATACAGCTGGTGTTCTTCGGAGGGGAGAGGGTTATCATACCCAGCACTCCTGAGAGCAAAAAGCAGCCTGAAAAGTGTCCTTTGAGCTGGCCAGAGGAGGGCGCGCTGTGAATTTCCTGGCAAAGGCAGCTGGGTGACACACTTGTTACCTCTCACCTCTCCTGAACTGGACAGGACCCCCAAGAAGCTGCAAGGGGCTCCCTCCCCTGCATTTCTCTGACAGTTGGTGACAGGGCACTTCTCTCCTCCATGGGGATGGGCATCTTGGGCCAGGCGCCTGGCTCAGCATCACACCATTTGAGTAGAATTTGTTCCTGTAGTCACTTAACAAACACTTTAAGAACATCAACTAGCTGGGCACGGTGGCGCATGCCTGCAAGCGACAGCCTATGGAGCATAACTCAGAACTGGGGATCGTGGTTTGAGTCCTGCCTGGGGCAACACAAGAGACCTAGTCCCAAAAAATAGCTGGGTATGGTGGCGTACACCTGTCATCCCAGCTATCTGGGAAGCTGAGGCTGGGGATGGCTTGAGTCTCTGGTACCCTGGGCAATGTGAGCCTGCGAGTCCACAGGCAAAAACAGCGAGACTTAGTCTAAAAAAAAAAAAAAAAAAAAGGAACACCAACTGTGGGTGGGGTACTCTGGGTCCAGTAACATAGATGCCACCAATCCCTCTGCTGTCTGGTGTCAGGAAGAACACAAAGACAGGGAACTCGATCAACTGTCTCCAGCGCAGGAATTGAGCCCACCCTACACACACACTGAAAAAGAATCCAAATGCAAAGAAAGAATTTAACGGTGAGACTAAGAACCCTTTGTGACAATTCCGCTGGGTGTCCTCTCTAACTGTGTCTCTTGAACCTTGTCAAATTCACCTCTTCGGCTACGAGCAGTCGAGCTCCAACTCTGGTCGCAACATTAAGTTCTTTCTTCACCAAAACAAAAATGGAGAGGAGCCCCCAGAGGCCCCCAGACTCCTCGCCCACAGGACTCACCACCTCTGTTCCTCCTGCAGGACACTCACCACTGTCCTCACCACAGAGGGGGCCACCCTCCCCTGGCCTCCCAACACCCCACTCACCATGTACCCCTTTCCTTCCTCCCACCACGGTGGCATGTGTCAATCTAAATAATGTTACATCACACCGCCAGGGAGTCATTCCCCACTTGGACTCTTTGCAAGATCGGCCTCAGCGACCAAAGAGTCTCCGTTTGAAGCTAGGGTGGGTTTTGCCCCTTTGCAAAGCTCAGCTCCTTTATAAATTGTGGTAAAAGCCTCGCCATTTGAAGGACACACAGGCTGGTGCTGTCACACCGCTGCTAGGCAGCCCTCCCCACCAGGCATCCTCCAACCTTTTCCTCTAGCAAAACTGAAACTGTCCTCACCGAACACTAGCGCTCTCTCCCTCTCCCCCCCCCTCCCTGCCTGGCCACCCCCATTCTCCTTTCAGTCTCTGAACTGATGACCCAGTCACCTCACATGGTGTGGTCACACAGCGCACAGTCATCTCCTGTTTGAAACAGAAAGAGGTTCTGTGGCGTCACAGTGAGCACACCGGACTCAGAAACAGAGTGAGCTCTGGCCTCAGGCCTGTGACTGCCATACCTGCCCAGTCTACAGCTGAGACGCTGGTGGTCACTTTCTCTGTGCCTTGGAAGCCGGCTCCCACTTAGGATAGGGACAGTAGGTTTTCCTTTTCAAACAAATAGATGACGTGGGAAATAGAATTTGTAGTGAAAGATTGAAGGTGAGGAGGAGACAGAGAAGGGGGGGGTGGAAGGGTGGGGGTGCTTCTGTGGCCCCCACACCAACCAGAGGTGGGTCTCAGCAAAAGAATGTACCTCCCTCCTACTCCATGCACATGGCCTCCTCAGTTTCCTGTCACCATGTGGAAAAGGCTTTCTGCACCTCTCACCTTTGCCCCCTATCCATTCATCCATCCACTTATTTATTCAGCAAACCTGACTGTCCAGACCCTGTGCTGGGCTCTGAGGAATGTTCAGGCCTCTCTGCCTAGGCTTCTCCCGATCTAAGCCTCCTCAGTGCTTTCTTCCTTCTCTCTTCTTCACCCCCCACTCTGAGTCGGAGTGAGCTCTGAGTCAGCTCTGAATCCCTAGGTGGGGTCTCAAGGTCAGACAACTACAGTGGCCCGCCTGGTACAGATGCAGGAAGGCTGTCCCACCCAAGGAGGTCAGCCACCTGCTGTCACCCTGCACAGTGTGGCCCAGCTTTGTCAAACCATCCTATTGCTCAATGAGTCAGAAACCCTCATGTCTACAGGAATTCAACTTTTTTGTGATCATTCTAAGGGCCAGTGGTGTCAGTCTGTGACCTCTTTCCAGTCATGTTTGGAGTGAGTCCTGCTCATTAGTTCCATTTGCCACAGAGTGTGTGAAGGATTCCCAGGAGCTCCTGGTGGTGGTGGTGGTGGTAGTGGGGGGTGTGAAGCCAGTCCTCCCCACTGGGGTTCCTGAAGCTTCAGAGCTGATTAAAAAGTGGATTTCCATGTGACTGATGTAAGCAAGTGACTGAGGGATATTGTCAGGGAAGTCAGGGTTTCTGGGACATTGAGACAATGGCCCAGAGCTGGCACCCTCAGAACATGTGCAGGCTAGGTTTTCTAGCATGTATTTACCAACTGTGTACAGAAGGGCCCGCATAGGTCTTGGGGACCACTGTCAGGCTCTCTGGTGGGCACACATGAACAGAACTTGGTAATTCATCACCCTTGCACTTACCCACCACCACACTCATGACACTTGTTTAAAGTTTAAGAGAAACGCAACCCAACTGACTAAATAGACACATGACAATAAATGACTCCTGTCTCCAAAAAGTACCTCATAATCTAGTCTTGGGCTTGACTGGATTCATGAACTGGCTTCCCTCACCTCTGCTCCTGTCCCCAACCCCCAGCTCTCAAGGACTTCCCTCTGAAGAAGGTCACCCTGAGTGGCAACATGGCCTCTGGTTCCAGGACTACTTCATGTCTGCTTAGCAACTACAGAGGATTTTTATTGGCCTAGTTTAGGTCATGTGCCTACCCCTAAACGAATCACATGGTGAAGAATGTGATGACCTGTTGGTCAAGCCCCTCCTCACCTCAAGCAAAGGTCAGAACCTTAAAGAAACTATGAGTCTGACTGAAAGGGAGATGCCAGGGCCATCATTCCCTGAGGCCCTGTTCTATGTCTTACAGCTGTTCTATGAGCACCCAAAATGAGGGGATTCATGAATGCCAGGGACATGGCTGAGGTGAGGGGGGGTGGGGAATTGTCAGACACACAAAGAAGCACTCTTAGGCTTTAGCCTATACCAAGGGGTGACCTATTGCTATATAACTGACTGCCCCCCTCCTTGAAGTGTCTTCAAATTAGCCTCTGCTCCTGACAAACCTTAATTTAACCCCAAATCTGTAAGTCAGCTGCCATCATTGCTCTATCATACACTAAGTCGAAAGATTAATTTTTATTTTTCACTGGGATTTTTTTTAATTGATCACAATCTCTAACGCAGTAGTGACTGGACTTGCTCCCCATTGTAAGATGGGGTTAGGCCAGGGCTGGAACCACTGGTTGGTTTGCCAATCTTTTTCCCTCAGAATCTATGGCTCAGTAAGCTTGAGCTAAAAGGTAACCCAGCCTTGCAGAGCACTTCTTTTGTCTATCACTGTGATAAGAATTGTGTACCCGGCACTAGACTGATTTTGCCTGTATTATCTCACTTAATCCTCACAACGGCCCTAGGGAAAGACAGCTACCATCTGTGTGAAACAGAACAATCATGGTATTAACATTATAGGATTATTGTGAAGTGAAAGAGACAACTTTGATGGATTTAGGTCAAAGCTGCCATTTTGAAATTTCTCTTTATGATACCTGTCTATTGTTACCACTCAAAGGCACAGGACTGGGATTTCAGTAGCCAGGGTTCGATATGCACCTAAGGCAACCTCAGCAAGTAGGCAGCCTTGGCCTCAGAGCTACTGGCAAGTCAGTCATCTGTTAGGGACTCAAGATGAGACAAGACGTGCCCTTCTGTGAGACACAGGATCTAACTTCAAGAAGACAGGCAGGTGGGGGTGGAGGTGGGGGCGGGGGGAGCTGAGAATGTATAAATCAGAAAGAAGTTCAGTGAGAAGGTACTTTCAAGTCACAATTGCGCAATACCTGTCACTCTCCACTAGCCTGTAAGTAGCACAACTGCTTAGTCAGTGTGTTTCTCAAGTATTTATTTCACAAATGCAATTTAAGTGTCCCCCCACCCCACCCCCTTCCTCCAGGCACTATGCCAAGAGCTGGGGGATATGGCTGTGAGCAGGAGAGACAAGGTAAGGAGAGGGACGTCCAAGAAGGAAAGAAGTAGCAAGAGAAATATGGTGACAAGTACTGAGAAGGAAGGGCGATGAGGTGGGAGGAACTGCTGAGAAGACAAGAGGTGCTTCAGACTAAATGCTCACCAAAGAGGGTTCTCAAGGCAGGCTGAGCGGCCCAAGGGGGCTCATGGCATAGTAAAAGCTCCAAGGTCCAGAGGGGAGAAAGGACAAAGGGTGACTGGAGGAACCCCGAGTAGGGAATGGTGAGGAGGAAGTCTGAGGTGGGGAGGGCTGGTTCTTTTGGAGAAGCCACAGCTGGATAAGAAAAGAGCAGCGAGTGTGGATTTGACCCTAAGACTGATGGGGAAACACCCTAAAAAGGACTGCATGGGAACCCCAGGTCAGAAAGGTCTTCAGACGCTCAGAGAGACTGTGGGGGAGGGGCACGCATAGAAGGAGCACATGGAAGGGGTTTACTAGTTGACACGCGCACGGAGAGCTGGAAGAAAGTTCATCCAGGAATGACAGTGAGGCCACAGGAGGCCCCCACACCTGGCTGAGGCCCCGGTTCCAGGTTCTAGGCCCTGTGACCTGTCGGCACGACCTTGGGCCCATCCCCGCCCTGGGCCCGGAACCCTGCGTCTCGGGGGCGGGGAGGAACGTGCAAGGAGGGACCAAGCGCGCGCGGCAGGCCGACCCACGGCGCATCCTCAGCCCCGGCTGCGGCCCTGAGCCCCGCCGACCCCCGCTGGCCCCCGCCGCACCCCTACCGGCGGCCCGAGCCCTCGCAGCTCCCGGTGTTTACATTCCACCGCAGCCGGCCACGCGGCTTTTTGCCGCTCCGGCGCCGCGCGGCTCCGCCCCCGCAGCGGCGAGGCCCGCCCTTCGCCGCGCTCGCGCCAGTGCTCTCCCGCGCCCCGCTCGGCGCGGCCCCGCCCCCCACCGCGCGCGCCGGCGGCCCCGCGTCCCGCCCCGCGCGGGCTCCGCGCCTCGGCCGCGCCCCCGCCCCTCGGGCGCGCAGGCCCTGTCACTTGGCCCCGCCCTGAGGCCCCGCCCCCGCGCGAGCCTGCCCCCGCGCGAGGCCCCGCCCCCGCGCGAGGCCCCGCCCCCTGCGCCGCGGAGCGCCGCGGCTGGCCCGTGCGGCCGCGGGGCGGGCCCGAGGGCGGCCGCTGAGGGGCTCGGAGCTCGGTCGGGGCGGGGCGGAGGGTGGCGGGAGGGCGCGAGGGCGGGCCGGGGGCCGGTTCCGCGCGCAGGGATTTTTAAATGTCCCGCTCTCGGCCGGGCGCAGGAGCAGCCGGCTCAGCCGCCAGCGCGGTGTAGGGGGCAGGCGCGGATCCCGCCACCGCCGCGCGCTCGGCCGCCGCCGCTCCCCACCTCCCGGCCGCCCGCTCGCCTCTGTCCCCGGCCTCCGGCTGCGGCTCGTGCCCGTCCGCTTCCCGCGGAGACGGCTTCGGGTAAGGACCCGCCGCGGACCGCCCGCGAGCGCGGCGGGCGACGACTTCCAGAGCGCCTGGGTCGGGCCGGGCCGGGCCGGGCCGGGGTGGGGGTGGGGGTGGGGCGCTGCCGGGCGCCCAGTCCCCGCAGGCGTCAGCGCCGGGTGCCCCCAACTCGGGTGGCTCGGAGACTGGCCGCGGGAGGTGCTGACGGGGAGACTGAGGCAGCCGGGCCCCGCGAGAGGCGGCAGGCCGGCTGGACTTTCGGGCGGCGTCCGGGTCCTCCCCCACCCGGGTTCGGACCCGGCATCGCGATCTGCTGGCGGCACCGCGGGTGACAGGCCACCCCGGGCCCATCGGCCATTTTCCCGGCCGGTCCGGGAGGCTCCCGCCGCGGCCCGCGCGGGAGGGGGAGGGGTGGGGTGTCGGGGCGGGCCGGCCGGCCCTGGCCCCCGCCGCCGCGGGACTCGCTCACCTTACTGTCGCCCCGTGCCCCCAGGCCTGACGTCGGAACCTGCGCCATGCCGAGGGAGAGAAGGGAGAGGTGAGTGGCCGGCCGGGGCGCTGCTGGGGAGGGGAGAGGAAGGTGTCCGTGGTGGGGGAGGGGTGAGCCGAGATTTGGGGTGAACTCACACTTACCTCTATGCCAATCCTGACTTTGTAGGGATGCGAAGGAACCGGACACTATGAAGGAAGAAAGCTGCGCTGATGTCTCTGTTCGCTCCAGGAAAAGGAAGGCAAATGTGGCCGTTGTGAGTACAAAGGGGACAGGTGGGGGAGCATCCGAAGCCCCCTCCCCAGTCTTACCTGGGTACTTGACTGGGCTCAGCCACATATTTATTGATAGGGGCTTGTGGGGGAGCTGCGTTTGGCGCAAACGGTGCTCATAACCTAACCAACTTTCCTTTTTTTCTTTGTGTGTTTGTCCTCTTGCTGTGTGGCGTGTGTTTCCTGGGGGCTTTCTATGATAGTTTTTGCAGGATCCGGATGAAGAGATTGCCAAAATTGACCAGACTGTGAGAAGCCAATATGGCAGCCAGGTAGGTCTACTTGCTGATCAGGCCTGGGTGGAGGGGCTCCTGATCTGGTGGGTCAAGTTGCGTCTCAGCCCTCTCCTGCCTCAGCTGAAGGCTGTCTCTCCTATGGTCACAGTCCAGAGGGCTGAGCACCAGGTCTGTGGGTAGGCACCTTGCTCTCATAGCCTCGGATTGTGGGAAGGTGCTGTGTTCCTGACCCGCACTCCTCACATTACAAATATGCACTGATGTCTGGAAGAACCAGAATGGATGTCGAATAACTCAATCTTCTCCTTTTGCCCTTGAGAAAACTGAGACTCAGAGGAAGAAAGAAACAGTGTCCTGTACAAACCAGGGCAGAGTCCGCCTGCAGCCTTGTCTCTGGGCTGGTGAACTGGGGGAAGGGCTCCTGAGGCAGAACTCTGGCTAGCTGTGGTGATGGGCTTTGCCTTCATAAGCAGTGACTTCTCCTCCACCCATACTTGTGCATTTTTGTCATTGTGCTTAAAGACTTCCCTTCCCTCTCCCATCCCTTTTAGGTCAGAGTTCAAATTCCCCCCTTTCTGGAAGTTCTTCCAACAATTACCTACCGTGTGCGCACTGCTGTCTGGGGCTCCATCTGGCTTAGCCAGAGTATTGGTAGAAGGTTCTGTATAATGATATATGTGTTCTCAATGCATTTTAACACATTTTATTTTTGATTGACTCGTCCTTTCTCTTGCCCCTCCTTTAAGAGTTACCACCAAACGTCCTGCATGCTCATGATATCATTATAATATCAGAAGTTTCTAGCAGAAAAAAGCTTTTGTTATCTCTCTGCCTCCAGAAATGACTGGAGACTGTAGTTATGGCCCAAGTAGGGGAAGCAGCCTATCTCCAAAGTAGCTGATCGGGCCTTCTGACCCTATCACAGATAAAAGCTGAGCAGGAATAGTAGTGAACTCAGGGCGCTAGTCCCGGCTAGGGTTGCAGTGGGCAGCATATCACTTTGCAGGGCAACATGCCACAGCCGTGGCAGCTGGGTCTGGGAGAATGGAAGGCCTTCAAAGTGGGGCCCATACAGTTTGCGATAGTAGTTGTCACTGTAAATGAGACCCCAGTAATTAGCATTTCAGGGAAATTCTGCTGATTTTCTTCTTTATTAGAAGAACTTAAGTTTAGAAAGAGAAATATGACAGTACATCTGAAGTGCTTTCATTTTTTTCCCCCTTAAAAAACAAACTACTTCAAACCAAGCAAGTTGATTTTTGTGGGTATTATAACATGGATCTCCACTTTGTGGGATTTGTAATTGTTTATTTTCCCAGCTGTGTTTTGATTGAAATTTCCATTTGGGAAGGAAGCAAAGCTGTTCCTATTGGCTTCGTGGAGTTCTGGAGTAGTTTCTGTTCTTAGGATAACCTGAGCTGTGCTCAGGTTGCCTGTGGTCCGCTGCTTGGACTACAGAACGTCGAGAGCTGTGGGGTCTGAATGGCCTTGTCATCTCCCACTAGAAGGCGTTTTCTTGGTTGTCCAAAGATTGGTGACATCAGGTTTCTGCACATTTTGAAAGTGTAGATACCTTGAAATTTTCCCATCTTTATGACCTAGTTAGTGTTTACTATTTCTGTAGATTCATGAAGATAGAGTGTTGGGGTAACAGAACCTTTTCACCTACCAGTGAAACAGAATATTTCTCTGGCATCATCGTAGTTCAGGCCCGCGCAACAGCCTTGAGCTACTTGTAACCCTCATGCTAAGCTCCATGTAACCGCTTCATCAGGACCACACAGACCCTATGATTCTTACCTCGGGCCTTTCTTAATGAAAAGAGTACCCTTTTCTCTAAATTGAACGTACCCATTTTGTTGTTTAATTTTATGCATGAAACCCAACTTTTTCTTTTATTATTAAAGTGGCATCCTGGACGTTCTGTTCTCACAACGTAATTTGGTATAAGGTAATTCTGGCCTTAATTAAAAGTGGCATAGGGAAGTCAGGGGTGGTTAGGGACTGTCAGAATGGGTTTCTCGGCTATTCTTCATTCTTTCCTAAAGTCACACTGCGCTTGCTTCCCTTGAACCTTGAAGGTAAAGGTTGTAGACTCCACTCTTCTGCTTCAGAAACTGGCTCCTAAAAAGAGCAACTCTGGAAACCATTTGTCTATGACCTGCAGGTTGGGAACCACTACCAGTTTATCTCCAAAGGCCTGCTCTCCACCCGGCTAGCATCTGGCTCTCAGGGGGGGCACCCAACTTCTGCCTTCCAAACTAGAATTCATTCTTGAATGAACAATTTAGAACTGTTGTAATATGACCCTTTTTCAGTTGCGGAAGTGTTACCAGCACATGATAGTAGAACTGGAAGAGGAGGTTGTCTTTCTGAACAGCTGTTGGCAAGAGCTGTCATGGTTAATTTGCATGCCCAATTCCTTGGGCCTTGGGTGGAGAAGAGATTTATTCCTAGGCTTTGCTCTTCTCCTTATACTGGAAGTGCTCAGACTTCTCTGAAAGAGACTGATGTACTGTGAGAGCCGCCACCACTGCCATTTCTTCTGGGTCTCACAGGAAGCCCCAGTCGCCTGTTCATTGGTAGTTCTCTTGGTTGTCTCTTCCAGTCAGCATTAATGATCTCTCCGCTTTAAAGAAATGCCAAGGACTTCCATGCTGGTGGGGTTGTTATCTGCATCAGTAGAGTTTTACTCTGTCGGGCTTTGGGAACAGGACTCAGAGGTTCCCAGGATTGTCCTGTCTCTGTGGACTCCTTAGTATATGCTATGCTGGCCATTGTTTGATTTGGTTTTAACTAGGAAGAGTTGAGTTAAGGAAAACAAAGGGTCCCCATTATATGATATGTTCAGTGAGCCCTGCCACCAAAAGAATATGTCACATTTGATAGGTTTTTGTTTGAAAGTCAGGAGACTTTATAGATGGCAATCAGTTTGCATTTTAGATCTTTTATATTTGTGAAGGTGGAGTGCTTATATACTTTTATTAGGAATTCTGTGTTATACTTTAAGGAAATTTTAGATCAGGTGTGCGTATTAAAAGATAGATCTTTACATACTAACCAAGTAATCCTACAGTGGATGTCAAAAGTCATGCTATCTTACTGAGCTACTGAGGGATTCACTTAGTGATTTGGGGGGGGGGGTGCATTTTGTCTTACTGCCCCTGTGTCCATTTTGCTGCTCATGCGCCTCTTGTGAGGGTGATGATGTAGAGGATCAAGTGTTACTGACTCCTTTCTTTCTTAGGTATTTACTGCATAGGCTCCTAAACTACTGGCAAGAAGTAAAATCGGGGCTTGGTGTCACTACTGTGACTTATCCATGCCATTTCTCTCTCTGTTTAGACCTGGAGCTTACTTTATAGTATGAAGACTTCTTGAATTATTATCCAAACCAATGAAAATAGGTGCTTTACATCAAACATTTTAAAATGCAGTTTTCATCACTTCTCAGCCTTTTGGCTACGATCAAGTGCAAAATGCGATTTTCTTTTATAGCCTTGGGACAACAGTGCAGTCTATGACAACCCCTGCTCCTTGATCCCCACCCCGGACAAAGAGGAGGATGAGCTGGTGTACCCGAGCTCTGCCTATACCCCTCAGAGCTTCACACCGTCCAGAGCCTCGCCACTGCCTGTGCTGAAGTAAGTGCCTGCCACCTGCCCTCCAGGTCCCACTCCGTGTGCTCACCATCCTGGTGGTGGAGTGGACGCATGCTGACACCTCTCTTTTTTGTTCTTGTGTTTGTGTTTGTTTCTCATAGCTGGGCAAACAGAGAGGAGGTTTGGAAAATCATGTTAAACAAGGAAAAAATGTACTTAAGAGATAAGCACTTTATGCAACGGCACCCTCTTCTGCAGCCTAAGATGAGAGCTATTCTCCTGGACTGGTTAATGGAGGTGAGCTTGAGTCTTCCTGGTAGCCACAAGCACAGACTGTTTCTAGATTCTTCTGTGATGTCTTGGTTTTCTCTCTTAATTTGTTTGATTCCATTGACAGATTCTGTATCTCTGAAGCTGTGGTAAATAGTCTCTAGTGCCCTAACTTTTCTGCTCTTGTCTTGAGAACTACTGAAGTCTTTTACCCCTCAGTTATTTTTTTTTTTAATTGACATCTACGTTTTTTCATCAGAGTTTAAACAGTTGAAATGTTTGCATTTTTCCTTGGCTATAAGTATTGGTGTTTCATCATTCTTAATTATATTGCTTTTAAATGTAGCCACTGGAATGCAGATATTTGACAGCCACTATCTGATAGGTACAAGTTTTAAAAATTTAAGCATAAATTTATCTTTAAGGAATCTTAAGTTGTTGGTCTTCAGTCCTTGGAGTCCATTCCTCTTTCCACCCAGAATTGTATCCGGACAGTATACTCAAATTTTGTATTGATTGTGTTTGTCATACTTCTCTGCAACAGCAGATCTAAAGAACAAGCATTATACAAATTGTGGTAGATAATTATTAGGTATTAAAGTGATAATTTTTAGGCAATGGGGGGAGCTGTAGGCGACTTGGTAGCACCTTAGGTGAGGTACATGTCTTAGACATCTTCGCAAGCCGTGGGTGGGAGGCCATCTCAGGCAGCCCCATCTTGCGGAAGTGCTTGTGGAAGTGGCGTGCCTAAATCATCCTTATGATTGAGCTGGGCTGTGTGCTATGGGAGAGCCTGCGTTCCCAAGGATCTCGGTACCATGTACTCATCCTGGAATTGACCCCCCCACTGCCGTTGACCAGCTGTGTTTCAGTCATGTCTTTTTAGCATCCAGTTTCGGTTTTCTCATCTGTTACTGAGAAGTCGTATACGTGAAGTCAAGCTTACCATTGACAGGAAAGGGTGGCTGGTTTTGTTATTCTTAATTCACCTTTCTTCATTGGTCCCTGGAAGCATCACCGCTTTCTGACCTGGACTCCTCAGCAGGACGGCTTTAGACTGCAGGCCCGGCAGGTCCACGGACCTGCGGGCACGCCTTCTCTGCTCTCCAGAGCACCTTCAGCTCCTTGGTAGATTAGCTGGGCTGGGCTGGAGTTTCTCAGGCTTTACCTCAGGGTTTCAGGTCTAGGGGGTTCTGTTTTGTAGGATACAGTTGATGTCAAATACAGCAGGTCTTAAGTAACAAGTAATGTGTTTTCTCTTGATGTTGACGAGACAAAAAGAATCCCAGCCAACTTTATTTGACGGTATGTTGTTTGTCATTACCGATGACATTATCTGACTTCAGTATGTATGGTGCTTAAAGTTGCAGTTAAGAGCCTACTGACAAGTTACAGGCTCTCCGTGCTTTGAAAGGAATGTTTTTCTCTAACAGTCAAAGAGTCATGTAATGACTTTGGAAAGGAGAGACAAGAACGGTTCCTGTATGTCTTTGGATTCTATCTTACGCCTTTGGATTCACTGCCAGACTTGTCTGCTATGATGTTGTTTCTTAGTCCTTGGCTCAGCCAAGAAGTCTTCTTGAGAAAGAGGAGCTGATGCCATCAGCAAGGTTGAAGCTGGAGAAATAGATCTGGAGGGTTGTTCCATAGCGGATGGAGTTCTAGTCTCATTTCTACAGACGATAGTTGTGTTACTTTATCCACACCGGCTCTAAACATGGCTTGCCCTAGACTTGAGGACACTATTCAGTGGTTGATGGAATTTTCTACTAATGGTCCATTGTTCTTTTTTGCACTTTTCCTACTTATTCTAGGAACAGCAGTTGTAGATGCATGATTAAACCTTTGATAATGGTGATGAGTTGAGATTTGGTATTTCCTTGCTTTGTCCTTCTTAACTTGCTACATCTCATACAGGCTGTGAGATAGGCAGGGTGTATCTGCCTTACTTTAGAACTGGAGATAATCTGGATTAAATGGGTGTGCCCATGTGAGAGCCTGAACCAGAACAGAGGTTTCTGGATCTCCTTCAATGCTTTGTTAAAGTTTGCCTTTTGTGATTAGCATGTTAAGCTATTTTGGGATATTTGTTGTCTTTAAATAAATATATGTTAAGTTTTTAAGCCTTCATATCCATAATAGCCACTTGTGAAGAAATGTCTTAGTTCTTTCTTCAGATCATAATGAAACTGACACTGAGACACCATCTTTGAGAAAACTCCAGAATTTTTCCCAATGAAAGTGTTTACAGTCTCATCAGACTGTAAACATACCTCCCTTGCCTGCCTCTGCTGTCAGTTATACCTATGAGTGGATGATCAGTGGACATGTAACCTCCTATCTGAGCAGTGGGTCTTCATTCTGTACATGCTTAGCAATAAGTGACACATTCAGAAAAACAGAGTCAGCTATTGGCCTTCACAACAATTCATGGCAACATATTTCTTCAAACAATTGTTCTAAAACTTGCTATTTTTTTTCAGGTGTGTGAGGTCTATAAACTTCACAGAGAGACATTTTACTTGGCACAGGACTTCTTCGATCGGTATATGGCCACCCAACAAAATGTTGTAAAAACACTTCTACAGCTTATTGGAATTTCATCTTTATTTATTGCTGCCAAACTTGAGGTAAATCATTTTCAGCTACATGTTACGTAGCACATGCTGTTTCTTCAGCACCACTGAGATTGGGGACATTGGCTAAAACAGATCCTAATTTTTTCTGATAAGACTAGTTGTTAACCAAGAAGAGGGAAAAGTTGTGAGTATATAACATGCTTAGGTTGATAGAGTTATAGCAAAGACATTAAACTTTGATTAAAAGAATTAACTTTGATGTGATGAGGACGGTTACTAGAGGGGCTCTTCCTGTTGTTAAAGGCCCTGAAAAGGAGAGACTTGGCCCCAGTGGTCTAACCCTCTTATATCCTTTCAGGAAATCTATCCTCCAAAGTTGCACCAGTTTGCTTACGTTACGGATGGGGCTTGTTCAGGAGAGCAAATTCTTAACATGGAATTAATCATTATGAAGGTAAGTTACAAAATTAATTGTTCAGTTCTTACTTGAAATGCATACATAATATCTTTTCCATATTCAGTGGGCGTGTGGGGGGCTGCTGTTTGCCTCCTGGACACATTGTGGCAGGAGCACTGCTCTGGTTCCATTTCTTTTTATTGTCATAACCATAGGTCTCTCTTCTCCCCATTTTTCCTTAGGCCCTTAAGTGGCGGTTAAGTCCCCTGACCATTGTGTCCTGGCTGAATGTATACATGCAGGTGGCATATCTAAATGATGTCTATGAGGTGCTCCTGCCACAGTATCCCCAGCAGATCTTCATACAGATTGCAGAGGTAAGGGGCACCACGGTCTTCCTCCGTGGGGCTGCCGACCCCCCACCAGACTGAGCTAGAGGGGGTGTGTGTTGGCCGTCTGTCTCAGTGTTCTTTTCCTCCCCATAGCTTTTAGATCTCTGTGTCCTGGATGTTGGCTGCTTAGAATTTTCCTATGGTGTACTTGCTGCTTCTGCCTTGTATCATTTCTCTTCATCTGAATTGATGCAAAAGGTTTCAGGTAGGTTGGCTTGTGTGTTCACAGGATATCCTCAGGTGTGTTCAGCTTACAGAGCCATTCCTGGCCTCACATTGAGCCTCCGATTCATTGTCATTCCAGGGTATCAGTGGTGTGATATAGAGAAGTGTGTCAAGTGGATGGTGCCATTTGCCATGGTGATAAGGGAGACAGGAAGTTCAAAGCTTAAGCACTTCAGGGGAGTTCCTGCTGAAGACGCACACAGCATCCAGACCCACATAAACAGCTTGGATTTGCTGGTCAGTGTTTCTCCTAAGTAGCCTCTTCCTCTGCCTGCAGGCAGGCTCCAGATGTGCTACAAAGTCTCCACTTACCTCTCATGCCCTGGGAGCTTTGTTCTTTTTCAGTCAGTAGATACTGATTTACTAGGCCCCTGCTTTAGACTGTGCTATGCTACGTTGCAGGGCTCACTCACCTTTCCGGGAGAGTGCCCCGTGAGTATCTTCCCACTTTAACTGCACTTTTTAATTTTTTGCTTTTATTCTTACCAACAGGACAAAGCCCAAGCAAAGAAAGCCATATTGTCTGAACAAAACAGGATTTCACCTCTCCCCAGCGGGGTCCTCACCCCGCCCCACAGCAGTAAGAAGAGCGGCGGGCAGGGAGCCGTGTGACCTGCCGACGTTCTCCACCAAAGACAGTTGCTGGAAGTGCCGGCCCCAGCCCCTGCTGCTGTGGCGGGCGAGCGCTAGCTTTCTCAGAGGGATCAGCAGAGGGGCCTGGCTCTTCCGCAGCAGGAGCATTTCTGTGGTGGCATTGGACAGGGAAAGTGTTTTTATTGAATGCTTAGGTATTTTTAATGAGTGGGTCAAGTACACCAACCGCCTCCAGAACACCACTGAGTGCTCCGAATGCTGCTAAGGAGGGTGCTGCTTGACTTGATTGACTATTCACACAAGAGCAAGGCTTGACATTGAGGAGCTGTGTTGCTGGTCGTCTCCCAGCAGGTGTTCTGGGTCGTGTCCTCCTCTGCGGAGCAGGCGGTTGTGAGCCTTGTGAAGCGGAGCCCACAGCTGACGGTGCCGGGGCCTGCTCTCTTCGCACTCAGTTGACAATGTATAATGCCTTTTATGAACTATTGTTTTGTAAGTGCTGCTATGTCTATCCGTTTTTTAATAAAGGTAACACTGTCTTTGAGACAGCTGGTTTTATGAGCTACATGTGTCTGGTAGTTTAATTTCGAAGTGAACTCTTGAGTGTGGCTCTCTCAAGGTATTTTAACTTCATGCTTCCTGAAGCTCAAGCCTTTCAGGCAGATGCAATTAGAACGACACTTGGGCCATGAGCTTCCGGTGCAGCCCGCTTGCTTCTGAGGCCCAGGAGCCAGAGATGCAGCAGCGGCATTTCTCCCACAATACACTGCTCTGTGTTTGCTCAGGTTGGGCTCTGATGGGCTGTGGCCAGGGCGTTAAGTCACGTCAGCAAGAAAATTCTTAGAAATGACCTCTTCCCTAGGACAGGTCAGGGGTCTTAAAAGATCTGTAAGTGGGGTTATATAATGTTCTTCATCCTTATACAGATCTTAATTCTTATTTGGAGAACTTAATAACATAATAGCCTGAAGCTTTTGAAGAAGAAAATAACTCAAGGCCTCTATACTAGTGTCCAGTCTGTCCCCTGACCATCGATGGGACCAAGTGCCTGGCTTTCAGTCCTAACAGATGGTGCTCGTAGCGCTTTTTCTTTTTTCCTATTTTTTTCATAGCGCGTTTTGCTGGACACTCAAAAGTGGTGGCCTGTTGAGTTTTCTATCTCACTTTGTCACAATACTTTGGCGTGTGGGCTCTTAGCAGGGAGGGCGAATGAGCAAATACTACCAATTTTCATCATAGTATTTTATCTCACTTTGCAGAAAATCTGTCTCGAGTTGAAAAACAGTCATTTTAAATCTGTACCATATTTATATGAAGTTGGAGAGGAACCATACTCTGAAGTTGTGATGTTAAAGTTCTGGCAAGTTTTAGTGCAGTTTTCTGAATAAATGCATTATAAATCTGTATGTCACGGTGTTTAGTCAAATGGTACTTCTAGCTAGTTATTCAACTCAGCAGACACTCTCTCGCCTTAAAAAGCAGTGAATTTTTAGTGGCAATCATTTCTAAGTGACTTGGAAAAATCTTAAAAGTTGTTCATTTACATTTGGCATTTTCTATGCAAAAACATGGCCCTGAAAACATTTCTATTTTCAAAGTTTTATAAAAGTTTGAGAATTTGACAAATGCGAGGTGACGCTGGTTTGAGAGCATGATTGAGGTAAATACTAACTGGTGGGCTGTTGGGCTAGCCAGCCGACTGCAGAGTGTCCTCGGGTGTGCTGAAAGGAGAGTGTCATATATAAATAGTTGGAGCCGCAGCTGTGAAAAATCAGTATGTTTTAAATGACTGTTGTCACAGGCATCTCTCCTCTGTACCAATAGATGGGGACAGCAAACGCCATGTAGAAGTCTTTTCTGTGCCTCCGCCAGAAAACTTACACGCTATCAGTACGTCCAATCAAGCTGCCCCTCTGAATGGCACATCCTCCCTTAGTTCATGGTCAATGTAAACTTCAGTCCCTCAGTAGCTGGCTCTATAGACCCATCTGCCAAGTCATTATTTTTCTACAATTCAACCCAAACTAGCAGAAGCCAGGTGAAAATGGCAGCTCTGGTCAACCTGGGTGAATGAATGTTCCCAGACATGTGTCAGCAGGAAGGACACAGGGATTAGTAACCTCCTGTGTCAGAGATGAGACACAGCCTGTTGGCCAGCTGTGACAACTGACTGGACTGTGGTTGAGCGTACAACTTCCCCGGCTCGGAGAACTGACTAGGCCTCACCAAAGTTGCTCTCATTTCTGTCCCTAGGCTAAGGGAGAAGGCAGCATCTTGAGGCGGTGGATGTTGAGTGTTTTCCAGCGTCATCTTCTCTGTGTGAACAGCTTTCCGTTCCACAGGCTTCATGTCATACCATGCACCTAAATAAATGATGCCGAAGTTCACGCTGATGCAGAAAGAAGCTGCGGAGCCCTTGAAGATGGGAATCACGGCGCCAAGCTGCACCTCCATCCTCTAACTCAGACACAAACGAGGTTGGGGTTGATTCAGCCAATTAGGCTCTAGCTTAGAGCAGGGGTAGAGAGAGAAATCAAATCTGATAATGTCTAGTCATATTTACCCAACCGTGCATTTTCCTACCACATGTTTCACATTTTGAAATTCAAATCACATTTATACCTTGGACATTGTTAGAAGACTATTTTTATCCCTGCTGTAATCATCTAATTTGCTGATTACAGGTCTCAAATTGCCACAGAGAACTCAATTTTTGAAAGAATTGTCCTGTTTGATCAAATATGTTATTCAAGCAATGCAGTCATTTGTTCCACAAGGTTACCTGCCAGGCAGAGCTAACCAGGAGTAATAGCATTAGAAGCCTATACTTAAAATCAAGCATTAGCTAATCTGCCTGTGACAATAGAGCCTTAAATACAATTTGCCGCAGATACTTCAGTTCCTGAATTGACAGACAATTGCATTTTGTATTCAATGAGCATAGATTTTTCCTACCTCATCCCAGTTCCAAATGTAACTGCAAAAGACTATAATGTACTCAGTTTCCCAGCCTCACCAGGTACGGTTTCCCAGGAGCCTCCGCCAGGAGGCCAACACTGTCCCTTATTGAATAAACAACCTGTCAACCGCCTCCACTTCTAAATGATTTTTCTGCTCAACGCCAATTCCAAAAAGTGTGTGGCGAGGTTCAGGCTGACGCTGGCTTCCCACGTATGGTGCTGAGTGTGGGCCCTCCCTGTCCAGGGCACAGCGCACCTTCAGGGGGCCTGGGAAGCAGGTGGGCAGCTGCAGTGCAGCAAGGGCAGTGGGATGGACAGGTGAGCACAGGGGGGCCCTGGAGCCATCAGCAGGAGGTGAACAGTGCTCAGGAGCAGGGAGCTAAGGCAGCAGAGGGAGCGTGTCTACACACCAAGATGAGGATGAGGCTGATGTCTAAGGCACCAATGGGAGGAGAGTGAGGGACCCAGACCACCACGTCTGCAGGCAGACAGTGAAAAAGCTGCCTCCAGGGCCAGAGAGAAAGGACCTCGAGAGACATGGAGGGCAGGAAGCAGGCAGTGGAACCAGCAGTAAAAATAATCTGCAGGAGTAATATCTACTGGGTCCTGCCTGACTCCCCACGAGGCCTCCACAGCTCTGCTGATGACCATCCACAGCCTGCTGGCCATGAGGCCCTCACCCCCACCCCCATCCCCGCAGTCATCACCATCCTTGGCCCACACGCAAGGCCTGTCCTGGACTCTAGAGGCAGTCACCTGAAGCTGGGACCCTGCTCGGCCACACCCCAGGGTGGGCACAATCTTTGCACCACAGTCAAACATTTCCAAGCATCATGAATCTCAGGTGGGAACTAGGAATGACAATAATAGTATTCACCCCATTAAATTGGGGCGGGGGGAGGGAGACTAAATGACATCATGCATAAATGCTTAGCATAGTGCCTGGCACCTTGAAAAAGAAGTGGCAGATGATGGTTATGGCTGTGATGTTGGCACGACAGAAGGTAAGCTGCCCCGTGAGCTCCTGGTGGGGTGCTGAGGGCCAGTTTCCTTGCACACCGCAGTCCAGAGCTGGGGTCTCCCCCAACCTCTCCAGTCTCCCAGGGTCTGCCCCCTCATCCCTCTCCAGGCTTCAGCCCTATCTCTGCCTCCCCTTCCCAGACAGAATCCTCCGAAGGGTCCTACACACTGGCTGCCCCCTCCCCCCGGCTTCTCCCCTCAGGTTTCCGTCCCCACACGCCACACACCACCCTCACCAAGGCCATCTCAGACCACCTCGTACTATGCCTGAGGGCATCCCCCCGATCCTACATCTCACAGCGTGCTGCTCACCCCACTTCCCTTCAGAAACTTTGCTCCTCCCTCAACTTCTCCCCACCGCCCTCCCCCTGCCTGCCACACACCAGGTACCATTCTTCCAGGACCCTCTTCTCTTCAGTGTAAGGTGGAGAGGCCACCTGGGCTGGTCCAGCCTTCTAGGGCCTTCATCCTTCACCCCCCCAACCCCTGCACCCATGGCTTCAAAGCTGGAGAGACTGGCCAGCCCAATGGGTGCTTCTGTCCAGACCTCTCTTCATCACCCTTAGC
>PVHY01008404.1:34247-61975 GCA_004024945.1 Uropsilus gracilis
GTTCCACAGGCAAAAATAGCAAGACCTAGTCTCAAAAAAAAAAAAAAAAAAAAGAAAAGAAAAGAAAAAATGGGAACTAGCAAAACACAGCAAACATGAAAACCACCCAAGTCACACGCTGTAAGGGAGATGGAAGAGAAAACAACAAAGTCACGTCACACTCAACAGCAAAACTTCTGACATCTGCTGTCACCACCTGAGGCTCCATCACCCATTTTGCCAAATTGGTTTTTTAAGGCACTGGATGTGCAGACAGTGGTAGGTCCCTTTGTGCCCCTTCCTGCCCCAAGCTCTCTCCTCCTCAGCGGGACCACCCCCACCAGTGCAGCTGGTTACCCCTACTTTTTAGAACTTTTCATCATTTAAATTTGAGTCAATATGTAATAGATTTGCAGAAACCTCCAGCTTGTCTTAAAATTTTATATGCATGAATGCAACCTTATATACTCTCCTACCACTTGCTATTTTCTTTCAACACTGTTTTCAAGATGTACCCATATTGCTGTGCGGTGATGCAGGCCTGTAATCCCAGCACTGGGAGGCCAAGGCCTGGGAGCCCTTGAGTCTGCAGGTTTGGGTTTGGGACTACCCCAGATAACATAGCGAGACCTAATCGCTAAAAAAAAAAAAAAAAAGATGTACCTATGTCCAGTGGGGTTTATTAATTTCAGCTGACAGAACTGTCCTGGTGTGAATGTACATGTGTTATTCCCTTCCATGTTGGTTCCCAAGGAGGTCACCAATGTTTCACAAACAAGGCTGCAATCGACATCTTGTGCACATGTGTGCCCATCTGCGGACCCCTGAGGGCACATTCCCAGACGTGGAATTGCCATGTCAAAGGGCACATGTTTTTCCAGCGTCACTAGATGTGGTCAGCTACTTCCCCAAATTATGCCAATTTACGCTCCAAGCAGGGAGCATGCGCCTGCCTCTGTGTCCACCCAACCCTTGGCGCCACGACTATTTCTACCAATCAAAACTCCTGTTGTTTAGCTTTCCTGGTTTTCCTATGATAATGAAGATGGAGCATGTTTATAACAATAAGTTAGAAACTTGTGAGCACACACCCCAATTCTATTGCTCCAGAACTTTCCTATACATGCACCAACATACAAATAAGCTAGGACATTCACTGTTTTGTCCTGGGTCTGTTTCATCCGATTGTATCATTGCTAAGCGGTTTAAATGCACAAGCCCATCACAAGAAAACCACCTCCCTTTTTGTATCTTAGGGTTTGCTTGCCAATTGATTTCATTACTTTGCACATAATTTCAGGGCCTGGCATATATTAGGTGCTCACTAAACATTTGTTCCATGAATGAGTGAATACATGGATTGATTCTTATACACACAGTCGTTTTCATTCAATTTCTTACTTTCCCCACACAGGCTGCTTTCTACTTGCAAAATACCTTTTCCTGCAACCTTAAAATTGAAAAGCAAGATGCTGAGAGCCATGAATCAGGACTCCAACTGCTGTTCTAGTGCTTGCTGAACAGAGAAGCCACACACGCCATAGAATCCCAGTCCTGGACGGTATAGGCCTGGATGATGCCTGAGTCCAGAGCCCAACGCATTATCAGAAAGCCAGCAGACAGGCCCACTCCCCCAGACTGTGATGAGCCAGTAATGGCACCCCTTCCTCTGAGGAAACAAAGCCCAATGTTCATCTGCTCTTCCTGTCGCAGCCTACATCACACAGACGCTGAGTGCCTCCTGCTAATCGCCCAGCCCGGTGGTCTCTGCGCTTGACTCTGACAACCATCTGTATGAAAGAGAAGTTTGGTGGCCCACCCCCAGGTATGGGGGTGGCCTGAAAGCAGAGGCTACACACTGGCGCAGCAGGGCTGTGCTGCTGGGGTTCACTGTATTTGCAACACTCACAGGTTTTAAGATTTAGAGCCCAGGAGAGCTCGAGTTAGGACAGGACATGGGCCAGGGCTCTGGCAGTGTTGGGGGGCCAGAACCAGAGACCCCGCCTCCCCTCTGGCCACCACTGCTGGGCTCACCCACAGACCGGCTGCCTACCTGGAGGAGGCAATATTTCTTGTTTCTGTGACTCTATCAGAAGTGAGAAAATAATATAGAGTCAGAAACTGGAAAGTTTCAAGATGAAATGGCAGCAAGAGTGTAATTCTCCCCGAAAGCACAGCACATATGAACATGTTCGATGCTCAGGCAAAGTCTCCATGTCCAAAAGCATAACCTCACCTGTTTGTCTCCCACAGGCTTGAGCCTCAGGTACCCGGATATATGGGGAGTCTCAGCTACACCCCAAGGTCTGAGGGGTTTTAGTGCATACTCACTTATGTTGGCCTCCACCTCCTCATTTGCCCCGCAGGGCTCGCATATCCCTGGTGAAGGGAAGGGGGCCACGGATACCCCCTCAGTGAGTCTAGCCTCTTGTAGGTAAAGAGTCTCATTCTGTTTCTCTTCAAACTCTAGTGTGCCAGGTGGTGATGAAAAATAAGTTAGGGTGTTTTCAGGTTTGCAGTCACACTTCAGGGAACCCCCGGCTTCCTGTCATGCAAAGGAGGTTTCGTATCTCTAGGTGGGTGGGGGCGGCGCATGAGGGGAACAGTTGCTCGGCAGAAGTCAGGTCGGCAGCACATGGGCTGGGAGTCTGCCAGAGACTGCAGTGCCCATACCTTCCCTGGTTCTTGGGGACCCCCAAAGGACCTCAGGGGGGGGCTCTGACCATCTAGGGCACATCAAGGCCAGGGGCGATGCCAAGACTGATGTCAGAAAATGGCCCTGAGCCTGGGTCACCGCTCTGCTGGGAGGCTCTGTGCAGGTGCTGAGTGGCAGGCCGCAGGGCCTCCCTTGGAAGGCTGTTCCTCCTTGAAAGAAGCCGGCACTTGGGAAAGCGTGCTCCCATGGGGGAGAAAACGGAAGCACCAGAAGACAAATTGCAGCTGAAAAGGATAAGTTTACAGATCCTGGGAGTGACTGTCTGTGTTGCTCATGTCAGTGATGTCTAGGGCGGCAGAGGCATGGCCCATCCATGGCCGAGATGGATGCAGACGCCGATGGAGAGCTCGGGCTGCGTGGAAGGCGGGCAGGGTGGGTTCTGCTAATTATATTCTTTTATCCTCCGAACAATGGCACATCAGTAATCGACATTGAATGTGCCCAATTGATGCTAATGGTTTCATCCTTTTGTTTCTGTTAAAGAAAAGGCCTGTCTGCCCCAGATAGTCAGCCCCAGCATGAGCCTGGAGTGAGGCAAGGCCCTGCAAGCCTCCTCTGGGCATCTTGCCCTGTCATTTCTGTACCCTGGCTCTCCCTGGCAATGCCAGCAGCAGTTATGCCTGGCAGTGACCCTCTGCTGTGTCTGCAGCCCCCAAACTTCATTATTCTTTGCAAAAATCCTGTGTACAGATTCTTGGACATGGGTGATGAGCCCTGTGTTTTAGTGATGGGAAGGCTCTGTGTGTGTGGCTCTGTGTGTGTGTGTGGGAGGGGCTGTGTCTGTCTGTCTGGATGATTCTTGGTGCACCTCAAATCACGTCTTTATCTAAGGGTTCTTTAGGAGGAAAGAAGAAGAGATTATCAACCACTTTGTTACCACAACCCATGTCTATGATTATTCAATTTCATTTGGCAAAAGTTAAAAATGGTGTGTTTTGGGAGTCACACTATGATTGAGAGTCATGAATCCTCTGCCCACATCTGTTGTCACTCTACCACCTCAGAGTGTACCCAAAGGACTTGTCAGGAATGGCACCAAAGAGTCTCCCAATTAAATGTGTTAAAAACTCAGAGTCCTTCTCACCCTTGCCTCCAGGTAACACCCCCAACAGGTCACACTGGCCCAGGAGAGGCCGGAGGAAAGCATCCAGGCACAAATGCTTCTGGTACAAATGTGTGCACCTGACATCTGAGCTGTTGTCGACACGCAAGCTTGGACATGTGGGGAAGTGCTCAAGTGTAGGGCCATCCTGACAGCCCTCGGGCCTCAGCTGGCCACCCCAGAAAGGGCTTTCCATGGCGTTTCAATGACACGCCTGCCCCCATTTCAATTGACACCCCCCCCCACCCGGAGAGCCCTGGCTTGTGGGGAGATCCTGGCAGGGATCTTAGAAGGTCATCTCCACCTTGTTCAGACACAACAGTTCTGCAATTTCCACACAGGGGGGCTCCAGGATGGCCAGCAGTTAAAAGTGGGGGCCGCAGGAACCCCTCAAGGATGGACCTGCAACTGCACAATTACTCTGGTAGTTTGGGAGGGATGGATGGGGCCGGTGAAGAGGATCAGCGTTCTCCCACCCTCCTTGGGCACTGCCAACCTCTCCCCCAGCCGGACTGCCTGTCCCCACTTGGCATAGCTGGTGGTCTCGGCCCCTCCCAGACCCTCCCAGCCTGTGCTGAGGGGGTGGTGATGTTCTGGCGGAAGGCCCCATGTGCGTCTTCGCCCAGAACAGCTGTGGACGCTGGCGCGCGGCTGCTATAAAAATATCAGCGCTGCAGTCCTCGCTCCTGGAGAAAGTCTCGGTGTGACAGGCTGCAAAGTAATCCTGCATTTGAATTTCATCGACAAATCCTGGTTTTCTCCAGACAAGCTCAAACCTGCACAGATGGCCCCTCACACCAAAAAGTAAAAATAACAAAGCTTGCGATTCTGGGCCTCCCTTCCTCTCCGGGCAGATGTGCCGCTGCGCTCCGGGAGGCACACAGCCTGGCCCATGGCAGCCGCTCCTGCGTACTGTCACGCGCGCCTTCTGGCGAGTTGGAGGGAAGCAGCGAGCATCAGGGACGTTCTTGAAGATGTTTCTGGGGTGCCTAGGCCTATGGGGCGGGGCAGTTGGGGGGGCAAGGGAAACGTATCCCCCCCCCCCAACCTCCTCAAGAGTGGCCGCCTTATTCTCCACAGGGTGGTCCAGGCCAGGGGCAGGGCAAGGGTTCCACACGTGCCAAGGGCCAATGGCAGGGCAGAAGAATAGAGCGCCTGATCTTTTGAATCCCCCAAATCTCAACTGGCCAAAGGAGCCTCCATAATGCAACTCTTTCCACCAGGGTCTGCTGAGCAAGTCCATGACAGCAGGAATACGGTTTGGGACCAGACAGACCCAGAGCACATAGGCTGGCAAACAGCATCTCAGGGTCATCTGGGGGCTGGATGGTGGCAGATGCAGTGGTCAGGAAGACAGAGCCCCTGCAGGGCATACTTGTAGGCAAGGTCTGCCTTGGACAAGCCTTGTGACCAGAGCCCCCACATCTCACCCAGAAATGGTGGCTATGGCCTTTGCTCCACAAGAATCAGAGACGAGTTCCATTTCAAGCGAACTACAACTCAAACTGCCAGGGGGAAAGGGAGTTCTCAGACGCATCCATCTGCATCGCCCAGGGACATTGCTAGCCTCAGGTATGGTTTGATAGGGGTGTGTGTAAGCTGTCCGGGGGAATCTGTCTCTCTCTTGCTCAGCTCTGCTTTGCTCTGCTTCTCCAGATGACAGCTGTCAGTATCCGCAGGCTGAGTCTCCCACCAGCAAGAACTTCCTTCCCAGAATCTGTAGCTAGTGTCCTGGGAAAGAGCCTCATCTAGTGTGGGCCATGCATCCACCCTTCTCTATCTAACGCTGTGGCCAGAGGGAGGTGGGGTTCAGGCTGACCAGGTGTGAACTACCTGGCACCACGGGCAAAGGAAGGGATGCTGGTCTGGAGAAGCAGCAAATATAGAAACAAACTGCAAAAACCCTCCCAAATAATAGCTGATGGCAAAGAGATGAGCGTGCTCTAAAAGAGCCGCAAAATCCTCTGCCAACAGGGTTCTCCTTGCTGCAGGGCACAGCGACTGTCACCCTGCCTCAGTGTCCCTGACTCCACTGTGCTACTCTGTGTGCCAGGTCTGGCATGGAGAGAAGGTTCTAAACAGCCCCTTTGAAGAAGTGTGTCCTAACACCTGGCCTGTGTTGGGAGCAGATCTGGGGTCTGCCTTACCCCCCTGAGACCCCTGTTTTTCTCTTAGGCACCTCTACTTTGGCTTTCATGTCTTCTTTAGACCTGCAATTCCCCATGCTGGTCTGCATAAAAAAGACAAACCAGGAGGGATCTCACTAGCCAAAACCCCAGGTCGGCCTCTCAGGCATAGAGACTCTGATGACCAGTCAGAAGACCCCTCCAGGTAGTCGAACCTTCCTGAAAAGAGTAAGTGCCAAGTCCAGCACCACGCTGGCCTCCAGGGAGGGTCTGACACAGGCGGCCAAGCACATGTGTGGCCCTGGGTGCTTGGCCTGGGAGCAGGAGTGACATCACCAGAGAGACGTGCTGAGGCTAGCCAGCAGGTGAGTGAGCTGGGAGGAGGCTCAGCTCCCAGGCCACCACACAGGCCTGTGTCACTGTCCTGACGTGTCCCAGTGAAAATGCTGCAAAAGCTGCTGAAGAAACCTGCATGGAAATTTCCACTTAACAGATGTGAAAGAAGCAGGGTCAAGGGATTCCGAGAGCAGGAAAGCACGGACCTTGGCGTGAGAGCCCGCTGAGCACGGCACTGCCGTCAAGGCTGAACTCCCCGGCCGCCCCATTTTAGAGAAGAGGCAGCTGACCTAGGGAGCTTTGTGCCCTTGTCCGTGGTAACAGGAGTGGGGTCAGGGGCTGGTGTCAGGCCTGTGGCTACGTAGCATGCGGAGCTCTGGCCAGGATAATTCCACTAGCTCATATGAACCCCCAAACTCAGATGGGAGTCCAGGTCTGCCCCTCTTGGAGACTGGCCTGGGGGTGGCCTGGGGCTGCACGGGCCTAAGAAGTGTTCCGCGGATGATGTTCCTGGAGCCCTGGGCAGCTGGGGTTCCTGCTCTTGCCCTGAATCGGACCCATGCCGCCAGGCCACCGCCAGGCCACCGGCAGCCTGGGCCACAACTGGCGGTGACTCCACGTACAGCGCCTCCCTCCGGGTCACGCGGCTCCGGCAGAGGAGGAAGAGGAGGAGGAAACCGAGGAGGAAGAGGAGGAGAGAAGCGAGAAGGCGGCCTGTTCAGAAGTAGGCTCCCGAAGGAAGCGGGAGGCCCGGGCGCCGCCCTCCGCAGGGGGGCGCTGACGAAACCCAGCTCCGAGAGGAGACGGCTTAGGAGTCGAGGCCCAGGGTAAGCCCACCGCGCCCTGGCGGGGCTGACACGATCGATCGCGAGGATCCAGGGCGCCCCGGGCCTGGACCTCTCTGGAAGCCGGCAGCTCTGCTGCCGCCCCCAGCTGCACAGACACAGACGGGGACTCCGGGGCCCCAAGACACGCCCAGGCCAGGCCCCTCGAGCGGTCAGGAACGGACGTCAGGAGCGAACCCGGGGACACGCTCGAAGTGCCGCTGCCGCGCTGTGACCTTGCGTGAACTCCTTTGTGGCCGCGTGGTCTGGGACACGTTTCTTCGCCGCTCTGAGGCCCCACTTGTCGGCCTGTGAAGTGGGGTGAAACCCCCTCGCTAGACCGTTCAAGCCCCTTTTCCTCCCTTACAGGAGAGCCTGGTGCAGGCGAGTTCCAGGCGGTGCTGGCCCTCGCTGGGGTGGTTTTAGCAAGATGGGCGGCCTAGGCTCAGCAGGGCGGGTGCGCCCCGCGACCACGCGCTCCCTGTCCGCTCTCCTCCAGCTCCGCGGCGGGCAGAGGCAGAGCGCAGCAGCCAGTGGACACGCCGGCCTCCTCTGCAGGCAGCAGCCAGCCGGAGCTGCCTGCCGCGCGGGGCCCGACTCCACGTGCTGCATGTTTACCCACGTGACCCGCCCCGCCCCGGTCCCGCCTCCACCCCGCCCAGGTCCCGCCCCCACCCGCCCCGCCCAAGTCCGGCCCCGCCCCTCGCGCCGCGCCCCGCCCCGCCCGCCCGCCCCGCCAGCCCCGCCCCGCCCCGCCGCGCTGGAGCTGGAGCTGGAGCTGGAGCGTTGCCGGAGCCGGGCGGCGGCGGGTGGACGCCGGGGAGCCGGGGCGCGCGTCCTGGAGCCGAGCGAACGCCTCCCAGCACTGAGCGGGCGCCCTAGGCCACGCGGGCGCGGGCGCGGGCGCTCCCCGATGACACGCGCGGGGGCGGCTCCCGCGGAGGAGGGGGCTCTGCTGCCGGAGCCCCGTGGGACGCGCGGGCGGGCGTGGGCGGGGCCTGGCCCGCGCAGGCGCCCCTCGGGGTCGCGGGGTGGGGCCCGCAGGCGAGGCCGGTGGCGGTGCGCGGGGTGCGGCCCCGGTTCCCGGGCGCTCGCGCAGAGCCCTTCCCGCCCCCTCGGCGCTCGTCCCTTGGCTTCCTCGGCCCGCCTTCGCGGCTATTTTCCTTGACCCCTCCAGAGCTGAAGTCTCCTTAAATTCTGAACGGCCCCTGGAGAACGCGTCCACTCCCCGGTTCTAGCCCCCATGTCTGGAGGTTCTACCAGGAACTACACCATGCGTGACACAGGGCCTTTCCTAAGTGCTTTGCTAAGCAGTCACTTTAGTTGGCCTCCTTATGGTCACTATCCCCTGGCCCAGCCCCCGTTCCCCACCCCCACTCTGTCCTTCCAACCTGGTCCACTGAACAGATGTGTCTGAAGTGGGGCCCACCTTCTTTCCTCAAGTTTGTTTCTTGTCTTATCCCCATCAGTGAATCAGCTCCCCCGCCCCCAACAGGCAGTCACCCCCCAAACAGGGCTTCAGTCGATTTATTCTCCTCACTCCTGATCTGATGTGTTCCACAACCATCATCTTTCCCCCCAGCCTCTCTGCAACACTCATCTCCAAAGCCCCAGGTTGGACCTCATCATTTTTCAGCTGGGTCGCTGCAGGTCTCAGGCTCCTCAATGCAGCCTGAGTGGAAGCCGGCGGGAATCTTCCTCAAGAGCAAACTTCCAAACATGGTATTCACCTGTTTCAAGCACTAAGCTTTAAGTTCTTCCCACCAAACCAAATCTCATTCTTTTCAAAGTCAGAAAGACCAGTTTGTTCTGCTTCTGATACTACTTAATGTGTCACTTGAGAGTCCGGGAAATGCAATAAGGTGAAAAAATTGAGTGAGATTGCAAGGATTGTAAGCAAAAGGCAACACCGTTATTGTCAAAAGAACAACAGAAAACAAAACGAATAGACAAACTAAGAGTTGGACAAAGGTAACTCATGTAAGATCAGAATATAGAGCCGTGTGAATTCCTCTGAACGTATTTCTTGAAAATGTAATCAAAATAGGAGATCCCACACAGTACTGAAGCCTTTATCAATTAGCCAAAACACCCCTCCCCCATGCTCTTTAGCTTTACATAAAGAATGGCATCTCCTGACCCTGAAAGAATGCAAATTCTCCACTAAATGTCTACATATTCAATGCAATATAAGTAAACATTTCAGCCCAATTCATAGAAACTTGAGGAGCTAATTCTACAATATATATGGAGAATAAAGGCCCACAGTCTACTAAGACAACCTTGAAAATGAAGAACAAAGGGAAGGCCTTATGCCACAGGTATTAAAACAGATGACAAAACCACAGTGATTAAAATTATGTCTTTTTAATACAGAAACAAAATAAACAATAGTTTGGGGAGTCGAAAATTAATTCCTTTGTACATAGTACTTGGCATATGATAAGGATGAAATTATAGATGATTAAAGTGAGATTGCTTAATAAATAGCATTAGGAATACTGTTTTTCTCTAATGAAGGAGTAAAATTTTATCCTTACCTCATACCATATATAAATCCAAATGAATATCTAATTTTTAAAGATAAAAGATAGAAATCTAATAAGTTATCTCTGTGCTAGGGAAAGATTTATCATTACCCCCAAAACTTCATCTTAAGAGGGAAATGAAGGAAATCAAGATGGAAAATGTTTTCCTATAGACAAAATTATATGGGTGATAACCTGTGAGAAGACAGTCTCCATGCCTTAGGCTACAGCTAGAATAATCTAGTTGTAATTAGGACATAAAGTTATAACTAGAATTTTTAAAGGGTTTTTAAAAATATGGTTATAACTAGAATAAGCAAGTAACTTGTGAAGATCAGTCCAAAAGGGAAAGGAAATATAATCAAAACAAAATAATTAGCAAACTTGTAAGCAGGCTGTCAGAGAAGAAATCAGAGTGATGAGATGAGCCAGAGGATTATCTCACTGGTGACCAGAGAAGTAGAGGAATCAGAGGCCATCTCCACCCTTCTCCCCCCCCCCCAGCTGTCACCACTCAGCTGATCATATGACATGAAGAACTGGCAGGAATGGAAGGGACTGCCTGTGACAGGTGCAATGAAATCAAATATGGAGTGTACTTTCTCTGGATTCAGACTGGAGGGAGGCAAGGAGGACCCAAGGCATGGATACAGGGAGGCCTCAGCCAGGACAAACACACTGTGCAGACCTTCTTACAGTTTGCAAGCTAAACCCACTTCACTTCCCCCCGGAGTCAGGGTATCTTGGGGTTCAGGAGCTCTACTCTTGGATATGCAACCTGGGAAAACTTCCTTGAGGGTCCAGGGGAAATGCAGTGCAGGTTGCTTATGATAGCTGAGTTGTGATGTCTCCCACAATGGTACAGATACCAGCAGTGGTGGTTGGTGAGTGATGATGATGACCGGGACTCTTAGGAGCCTGGGGATCGCCCAGTGCTTGCTTCTGGAGAGGAGAGTGGGCGAGCTGGCGAATAAAGCTGTGCACAAAAGACAAAAACTATTCCACCCACTTCCCAGAAACGGGTCAAGACAGGATGCCTGGTCATCTGTCAGGAGGGCCTGGCAGATTTCTGAGCCTTAATCACCATTCCTCCTGTAATCCTCCCCACAGTGGTTCATTTGGACTGAGACAGGAGATGACTGGAAGATGCCCGAGGGTCATTTGTGAAGGATCAGGCAGCCAGATGGGTTCAGGATCTTGTTCCAGTTGAGGCAGAAAAGATTTGGAGGGCAGATGGTTTGTGAAGTTTATCTACGGTTCTGATCCGTTCTCTGCCTTCCTTCTAGAGATGGAAATGTGACTGGAAATCTAGCCCCCATGATGCAGTGTTTTCCTTACTGCAGGATGGGAATAGACATGAGAGTTGGCTTTGGGAGCTGAAGGAGCAAAGATAATCTGAAGACATCACCCATTCCTGTCACTCTGTCTTTTAGCTCTTCCCAGCGCCTTCAGTTAGTATCTGAATGTGCTGTGGTTCTCTGCAGGAGGGTGGGCGAGTAGGAGGTATTTGGTCCTGACCAAAGCAGAACCTCTGAGGAATGACCCTGCATGGCCAAGAGCCTCTGCTAGTGTCCCCCAAACCCTGACCCTGTTACCCCCTGAGCTCAGATGGAGAGAAGGGTGGAGAGGGACTTTAAGTGGACTGAGTTTAAAGCTGAAATGTCTGAATGAAGAACCAACCAGCTAAGAAAGCACGGAACTTACTAGGTTGGCTGTTCTGCCTGGTCCTGTGAAGCGGTCATTCAATTCTGTGCTAGCGCTTGCGTATTAGAGAAAGGCACGTTTCCTCACATCTCATGGCTGGAAGGTATCTTCCTTCCTGCATCTGCAAAAGGAAAGTCTTGAAGATGATAAACACAGGTTAGGGGAGAGGCAGAGTAGAGAGTAGACTCTTCCGGCTATTGTGTTTTCACCGGCAGGATAACAGAGGCGGAGGGGCCTAGAAGATTTCAAAGTCTATTCGTGTTTTGACGCCCGTGCTTGTGCTTTCCTATTAATTTCTGAAGCCCTGAATTCTTTCTTTGACAGAGAAGCTTCCTGCGGGGTGAGGGGGGGGTGGGTGGAACGGTTGTATATCAGGGAGTGGCAGGTTGGCAACTATGTTCCCCTCCTCTCTGCTCCGGAGGCCTTACCCAGATCCCAGGTCCCAAGATACATTGACTCGCTGCTGCCCCCCCTCGGAGGATATTTGGGACTGCAGGCAGACCTCCGGGCGGACTGCCATCCTCAGTTCTTCCCTCCCAGGTTGGGGTCACGTTGGGGCTCTGTCAAGAAGGGCAGTCACTCCGTGAGCAGCTGAACCTGACCACTTTGTCTACTCTACTTACATTTACTTTAATATTTTCATTTGTTTAGTTTTCGAATTTCTACTGCTGCTTAGGAGAGTTGCTGTGTCCTTCAGACAAGGGTCTTCATCTGCCCCAGACTCTGCTGCCCGTAAGACGTTTGCCCAAGCCTAGGTTGGCAGAGAGCTCCCAGCTCCCAGCTGAGTGAGTCTGTTGGGAAATGTCTCGCTCTTGATCTTTGCAGCCAAAATTTCAGGATTAAGACTCGTTGGTTGGTTTTAGGGTGTGCACCCATCCCTGAACAGTCTCTGAGGCCAGGAAGAGCAGAACGCTGGTCAGTCTGAGCCTGGGGAGACCCCCATGGTCAAGATGGAGTTAACTCCAATCCAGGCAGCTGGGTGAGAGACAGAGAGGACTTCTTCCATGGGCGGGCTGTGTCCAAGTGAAGGGAAGTGGAATGGGTAGGATATCATCAAAAGATTAATGCAGCAAGTTTTTCTCCCAGATGCAGGCCCAGGGCTCCTCAAGGAGGGCTGCTCGTGCTGCTCGACCTGGACGTGTCTTTCTCCTTCTATTCTCACAGCAGCCCGTTTGACCAGCATCACTGAAGAGAAGAGAAGTGAGAGGCAGATGAAGAGCTGCCTGGTGGTTGAACTTTGTGCTTCCTGCAGGCAAGACCTGGGACAGCCCTGGGAACCGGCCCCTCATCCGCTCAGCCCTGCCTCCTCCCGACCTTCCCCTCCAGCCGTGCCCATGCCAAGGCGGCTGCTCTTGTTTCAGAAAAGCGGGAGAAATTGGCAGTAGCCACGAGTTGAGACGACTTGATAAAATATTTCTTGTTTTCTCAAGTTTACATAGCCCAAGTTTTCACTGTTGCTATGGGGTGGGTTGGCAGAGAGATGAAAATAAATCTGTGTAATTTATTTTTTCTATGCGTCAAGTTATTTCCACTTGCTTCGCACACACACACTGAGACGTGCGTGCACACACACACATGCCCACACATATAGGCTTTAATAAAATACTTAAACCCCTTTAATGCTCTCTGTGGAAGGAATAAATATGTACTGTACTTTCAACTTCTGTTCTTTGAAATACCATATGGTCTGCACTGTGAGCTTAAAATACTCTGGCGAGCGGATGCTTTCATGCGGTAGATAGCCAGGTGGGGCTTTCCCCGCCAATCTCACAAGGTTAATTAATCCTTTAAAATACAGCATGGAGGGGTCCCTGCGTCAGGAACAGGCGCTGTTAGAGGGAGGCGGCCTGTTGGCCTGCACCGGGGCTGAGAAGAAAGTACAAAGGCACGGGCAAGGTGGGCTGGGCCGGTGCCCGATGGCGTCTTTGATGAGCCAGCTCAGTCACTCAGATACTCACAGTTTGCGTCCTGCATAATCAGGGATAACAGGCTGATGGTTTGCATGAATAACTAAGTTTGTCATTGTGGTTAATTTTCCCTCAAAAAGAGGCCCCCCATCTCTCTGGCCCAATGAATATTTATAAAGGGCAGGGAAATAAGACAGAGGAGGCTGGATGGTGAGGCAGCCTAGGGAGGTGGCAGGGGCAGCTGGACTCTGCAGCCAGGCCCGCCTTTGCCCAGAGCCAGGAGGAGGCTATGAGTGCCTAGAGGGAGGAGGAAGAGGGAGGAGGAAGGAGGAAGGAGGGAGCCCCATGAGGCTGGGGTGCAGGGCCAGCTTTGCCAGGCTTGATTTTGGGTCTTTTTCACTCCGGGCCTTAGTTTTCCAGGTCTGCAAGAAAGTTGTGACCCAGACATCAGGGTCCCAGAATGACAGCCACCCCCAAATGAGGTCCCACTTAGGGCCTGAGAGCAGGGAGTGAGGCTGACGTTCACCAGGCACCTGTAGTACGCGAAGGTAAGTTTCCCAGGGACCTCTGAGGTGTGACTCCATGCGTTCTATTTTGTCTGGCATTAAAAAGTGCTAGATTGTTCACTGCAAACATTTTAAATAGATAAAAACAGTTTTAAGAGAGACGGCTCTGTTAACCTTGTTTTGACATTTCTTTCTGATTACTTTCAAAGATTTTCCCAGCTGTCTCCAAGTGGTCCAGCCTCCCCTCCCCGTGTTATATTTTTCAGGGGCGAAGGAGGGGTGAGGAGGGTTGGGGGCCACTCTTCAGTTTCCAGGTGGCACCCAGGCCTTCTCTCTTCTGCGGCCAGTAGGTGGCAGTGCCCAGTCTTCTCCGGGCCAAGGGCTTGGCTCCTGCAGGGGGCGTGGTGTCCATGCCCAGGCCTTGCCTCCAGGTGGTACAGGGCCCAGGAGCTCCCTGGAGGAGCAACTAGAGACAGGCCCTGGGGTGCCCCAGGAAGAGAAACAGGGCAATCTCATGGTCCTGTTCTGCTTGGGCCAACCCACGCCCTCTCCTGTCCTGAGTCCCTGCTCATAGCCAAGTGAGCAGGCCGGGAGCTGCCATCTTAAGCGAGGCCTGAGATCCATAAAGGATTTCAGGCACAGGGGTCTGAATATGCCAAGACCCGGACAAAACAGACCCAGTGCTTTCAGGAGCTGACAGGAGGCTGGCATGACTGGAAGGCAGTCAGGGTGGAGAAGACAGAGTGACCCCCAGTGACACCCGATAGGACAGCAGGGTTGGGGCAGCTCCAGGAGAGACTGGCCTTATGGGAAGTGGGGGAGCCCCTCACCCCCCAGGCCATGAGCTCTGCCTTCCAGAGAGAGGACTGGCTGCAGCTACCTGGCATCTCACTGCATCCCTGCATGGCTCCCTGCCCCCAACACACACATATCTGCTTTCCACACTCTTGCCTACCCTTCCCAGGGTGCCCAGGGGCTGGCCTCCTTTGCAGTCCCCAAACGTGGGGGCAGAAGCCTGTCTTCGGGCCCCTAGCTCCTGTGGCTTTGGTGGGAATGGGAGGTTACCCGGTACCTGGGGATCACCCCCAATTGATGCCAGGCCACTGAGAGGAAGTACTTCCCCCTTGTGAGGATATCAAGGGGCTCCTACACCCTGGGGGGAAGCCAGGCCAAGGGGCACCGGCACATACCTGAGACCCAAGAAGCAATTGCAGATGGTGGACTATGGGGGTGTAGGGGCTGTTTCTGGGTAAAGGAAGCAGCAGGTGTGTGTCAGCATGTCTAGGTTGGGAGTAGATTTACCGCTCAGGACTTAGGCTCCTTCCTATCCCACTTCTCTGTGAGCATGCCTAGGGACCCTGGGGGAGAGACCCCTGCCGGGGACACACTGTGTATTCTGAACCGCCAGCCCAGCGCCGCCTCCAGCACTCGTTAATTAATGACGCCTCTCAAGTGTCTCCTGGAGGCTGAGACTGCGGAGACTCTATTCAGAGGCTGCTGAATGGCTAATGGCTATTGAGATAAAATGTCCACTAAGTCACATCTGATTCCATATTTAATGTTTAAATATTTAATTAATTAAATGTGGCAAATATTTAATTAAACACCATCAAAGCCATCATGACACTCCACTCCGCATAATTCAAAGGCAGCCTTCTTCCCAGGCCCCCACCTCCTATGAGCAGGGCTGTTAGTCCCCCTGCCTAGAAAGATACCCAACCTGGACCCCAATTCTGAGACTACAGGTACTCTAGTTCTGTCCCCAGTTCTTCAAAGAGCAGGCTTGAGAAGACAGCTGGGGCAAAGAAGCAATTTTCTAGAAACACTGGAAACCCTGCAATATCACTAAAATCTAACTTTGTTTTACTTAAAAAAAATCTGCTAAAAGGCTGTTTTAGTAACATGTTGGTCCCACTAGGAAATAAACCAGCCCCAGGTGAGCAACAGGCTCAGCTGACCAGCTGACTGGGTGCTTAAGCCTCCTATGCAAGTCCATGTGTGACTTTTAAACAAAACTACCAGACACAGGTGTGACTTCTGTGCCAGTTACCTGCTTCATCTTCTTTATTTTATTTTTTAGAGATTAGGTTTCACTATGTTACCTAGGGGTATCTCAAACCGTGGATTCAAGTGATCCCTAGCCCCAGCCTCCCAGGTAGCTGGGATTACAAGCGCATGCCACCACACCTGGCTCAGCTACCTGCTTCTACCTGTTAACCAACCTGCATCCATCTTTTCAGGATAGGCAGTGAGAAAAAAGTGAACATTCTTAAGGCGATGAGCTGGGGGATGGAGTTAGGTGTGGGGGGAGGGGAGTATCAGGAACTAAAAAGTTAAGATGATTTCTCAATTTAAATGTTGAACTGATGAGCTCAGAAAGAGAGTGAGCACTGCTGAGAAGTCAGCATCCAGGGAATTTTCTTCCAATGGAAGAAAATCTCATCTCAGTGTAAAGCCAGAAAGAGATTTAGAGGACAAATCCAGGCAATCTAACATTAAAAAGGGAAGGGTTTCCAAAAAGAAAGAGGAAAAAATGTAGAAAGGAAAAACAATAATTGAACAATTAATTAACGAAAATTTTCTGAGCTGGAAAAAGCCTTGATTAAAGGGACTCAAAGAGTTCCAGGAAGGATTAATTAAAAAGACATATACTTAGACCCTGGTGTAATTCCTGAATTATAGACTCAGACAAAAAGGAAGGTTTCTTATAAAGTAAAGGAAATCAGGTTAGAATTGACTTTCTCATGTGCCACCTTGCCACCCAATCACAGACATGATTTCAGAACCTCGAGGGACAAGCACAATGACCCAAGAATTCTATATCCACACAAGGTACTATTTACATATTAGGGTGATAGTAAGCAGTTTCAAAACATCTCATTGAGGAAAGTTCTGGAGAAATGCTATGGCCAAAAGCACAAAAATTGGGACACAGCAAGGGAAACCAGTGATGACTTGGAAATTGAATTGGAATGAATTTAGAATAAATTAGAGTTGAATTTAAAAAGATTGCTCCAAGATTTAGTCAACAGGGTCAAGATTTAGGAAGGGTATGAACATTGCCAAGAAGAAAGCAAGGAAGAAAATACCTTGAGGGCTTCCATCTTAGTGGGCAAGAAAAAACATCTTGATAGGAGGCACAGTTGTTTGAGATTGCTGTGTCTATGTGGTGGTTAAAAAAATCGGTCCATAAATTCTTCGATAATCTTCCCTTCAAGAAGTGATTAATTCCTTTTCCAAAGAGTGTGGGTGAAGGCTGGGCTCAGTGACGCGTGCCTTTAATCCCAGCCTAAGAAGGGAGGCCGAGATTAGGAATTGCTTGAGTCCGCAGGTTCAAGACCTGTCTGGGGCAACATAGTGAGACTTAGCTGGGCATGGTGGCATGCACCTGCAATCCCAGCTACCTGGGAGGCTGAGGCTGGGGATCGCTTGAGTCCCTGGTACCTGGGGTAATGTGAGTCACCGGTTCCCTGGGCAACATAGTGAGACCTAGTCTCAAAAAAAAAAAGAAAGAAAGAAAGAAAGAAGGAAGGAAGGAAGGAAGGAAGGAAGGAAAGAGAGAGAGAGAGAGAAAGAAAGAAAGAAAGAAAGAAAGAAAGAAAGAAAGAAAGAAAGAAAGAAAGAAAGAAAGAAAGAAAGAAAGAAAGAAAAGAGTGTGGATAGATTTAATGATTCCTAAACATTAGAATGTAACGGTGTGATGGGTGTGTTACACTGAGACTAACCTACAAAATACCAAAATACCATGACTTCCTCCCTCTGATTCCCATTTTGGGAACATCTGTATGGAAGCCCATGTGACAAGGAACCCAAGCCCCCTACCAATGACCATGCAAGTGAGTTTAAAAAGGATCACAGATCCAGCCAAGCCTCAGACAATGGCTGGTACTTGATCAGGACCTCATGAGAGACACTGAGGCAGGACCACCCATCTAAGCCACTGTCTCCAACCCCTTCAGAACCTGCAAATAACTTGTTTTAAGACAGCAAATGACTTGTTTTAGAAAGCTAAGAATTGAGGTAACTTGTTATGCAGCAATAGATAACATACAATCTGTAAGAAAAAGAAACAACTGGGGAAAGAACATTACTGGAAGTGAAAAGCATCACAATCTTCAGGTTAGGTGTGAAAATGGTCAGAAACCTAAACTAAGCAAGCAAGCAAAAGCAAGTAATTGGGAAAAGAAAAATAAGAATAACACGGTAAATATAAACTAGAAAAACATCTATCACAATGAATTAGGGGTTTTCCTACCAAATTGGAATAAAATAAATAAATCTTTCAAGTATTTAGTGTTTATATGACACGTCTAAAACAAAGATGTGAGAAATGTTGAGAATTAATTGTCTGACAAAGAGATACCAAACAAACGCAGAAAAGGAGACAGCATGGTGGCAATATGAATATTAGTCAGCTTGGATTCCTAGGAGGAAAGTGCTGAACAGGACAGAGAGAAGCTATGAAATGTCAAGGTACAACACACAGAGAAAATATAGCGTTTATAGATACGTTTGTACTGAACAATGTGATGCTCAAATACATAAAGCAAAACTCCCAGGAATATACAGAAACATGATAAAAATACGCCTACAATAGGAGGTTACAATACCATGGATCAAAGTAGCTAGTCATTATTCCAGTTGTTGCCATTAAGAGTTTGTTCTGAGAAACAAAAGTATTCCTAAAATAACAATAAAATAAAAAGCAACATACACTGATCACTTTCAATGTTGTAGTCAACATCCTGAGCACTTTGTGCTAGCCACAAATGATATGATATCCTTACCACATATGATATGATAGGATTAGTACTACCTTTGCCAAGATGGCTATCACATCCCCTCCCATTCTTATGCACATGATCCTTAAAATGGGACTTTACTGCTCCTCCTTTTAAGAGGTAGGTTATTTTTTCCACCCATTAAATTTGGTCTGGCTTTGTGACTAATAATAAAATATGGCAGAAGTTACTTGCTGTGACTCCTGAGCTAGGTGTCAGGAGACATAGTAGCTTTCATTCTTGTTCTTTTGGAACACTTCCACCACCATGTGAAGAAACCTTGGCTAGCCTGCTGAAGACTTGTGGCCACAAACCCCACACCAGACATGTGAACAAGCTCATCTTAGGACAGGAAACTCCAACTGATGGAGTTTACTGGATGATAGCAGCTGCAGGAGTAACTCCAGGTGAAACTATGAGAAGAACCCCTCAGCTGAGTTCCATTCAAAACAGCTGACCCACAAAATTGTCAGAAAATAAAATGGCTATTTAACAAAAATGCAGTACTTCTTTAGCAGAAATAAATAACTGATGAATCATTCTTATTTGGCAAATGAGGAAACAGAGGACCAGAAAGATGGAATAATTTGCCCAAATTTTCAGTCTGTGAGTGGTTTAAGCCTCTTGAATCTATGGATCAATAAATTGAGTTTTTAGAAAATGAATCCCCACTCAAACATTCCTATCAGTTAGCATCTATCCTAGACAAATACATCAACATTTTTGATTGTTGTAAAAATATCTCCTAATAAAATGTAATTCAAGTCAATTGCAAAGTAAAACTAAATTTGGGGAGGAAACGGTATATTTTATGAAGTAGGATGTGTGTGTGTGTGTATGTGTAGGGTTTTAATTGATTTTTCAAAAGTATCGTATTTGGATTGGATTTTAAAAATTGATTTTGGAGAATTGCTAGAACAACTTGCAGAAGCGCCCATTAGGAGCAGTAAATGATGAAGAAGAAAAATTTTACCAAAAATAAAAAAACGAATAGTGACAAAATGGTTTGATTATTGAGACAGAAGCTGCTAATTGCCACCCCATTCTCATTTTCTCCTCATTAACAGCAGTCCACTTTCACTCAGAGCAGTGATGTCATCAGCAAAAAATCCTCATACCCCAGACTCTTCGCAGCTAGTCGTAGCCATGTGACTGGACAGTGAGCTGTCACAGAAAGTTTACTTGGGACTTCTGTGAAAGGTATTGTTTGTCTGATAAATAAGGCACAGGCGAAGTCAGTGTGAACATTTTGGTCCTGAATCTTGTCCCTTCTTCAAGTTGGAATGTGACTGTTGTGACTGGAGTGGCAGCAGCCATCTTGAAAACGGAGGAGAGCAACATCCAGGGATGACAGAGAAGAAAGTCAGCGGAGGCCCATCTGTGGTGCTTCCTGTGAGCAATGGCACCTCCCTTTGCCCTTTGAGTTTCTGTCATATGAGAAAAACAAGCTCTTGGCTTGTTGAAGTTGCTAAATCTGTCAAATGCAATCCTGACTGATACAAATAGCAAAGTATTGAGAGAGGCCCTTAGGAAGAAAGTTGAAGTCATCCATTACCTTTTGCAAAACAGAATCATTTTGCAAAAGCCAAATGTGAAGTGAAGGGTATCTTGTCATGAAACCACACAATTTTATTGGAAACATCTTACTTCCAAAATGTCACCATTCAGTTTATTGTGTTTAAGCAAATGTTTTATTCAAGATTAACATGCAAATGGGAAAGTACTCTCAATTTATATTCTAAAATAAATGTTTTTCCACAATCTTTTTGTTTTGTTTTTTACTATAGATACCAAGAAAACCTTCTTCTTTGTTTTTGACACGAAATTTTGCCCTTTCCTCAAGTGGATTCACAGTAATGGCGTTTTCTTTCAGCACAATCCCATAATAAGGATGCCCTCCTTCCAGAAAGAGGTAGGTATTCGTAAACAAAGAGGTAGGATGTCTGAATAGTACAATTAATTGCTATACACGCTTCTCTGTTTCCTGGATAGTCCCAAACATCAAGAATGTTTTTGTCTAGTAGCAAAACCTTAGGGGAGATTAAAGAAATCAAGATTTTACCTTTCACTTCCCTGAAAGGTAAAGACAGAAAGCAACAGCTAAAAACACTCCTTAGAAGAATAATTGAGAAAACACATGTGTAACTAAACTCAGATAGTAAATGATCTCTTCTAAACCATTTGTATTAAAATGACTTAAGTTAAACATTTTATACCAAAACCTAAGTGACATAGATAAAATCAGGAAAATTTACAGTAAGTTAATCTTTTATTGTTAAAAAGTGGAAAAACCTCACTAAAATATTTAATTTAGGAAATGAGAAAAAGCCCAACAAAAAAGGTCTTATTACACATATATACATAGTAAGGGAATTCATAGATGTAAATGTAAGGAGACAGAAAACTGAAAATAGTACAAAGGTAAGTGAACCAAAATTGATTATTAAAAGAACAACAGTTAGATGACTCCTGTTTAGTCTGATTTTTGAAAAGGAGAAAAGCAAAAATATTAGAAATGAGAAATTTTTTATTAGCACAGATGCAATGTTTTGCTTCTTTGTAGTAGTACCATAAAGTACTTGCTTCTTTATGGATTGCTTTATAATCTAGAGGAAAATATAGAAAAATATAATTTATCAGAGTTTACTCAATAATAGGTAGAAACAAATCTAAGCTAACCAAGAATCATAGAAAAATTGAGTAACAAGTTTCTGCAATTGGGAGAGTATTTTATATTATCCAACATTATTTCAAGGTACTGACTAATGCAATATGAGAAGAAAATTAAATATAAAAGACAAAAAAAAACCAATGTAACATTAGTTTGAAGTATTTGGGAGAATTGATATTTTATTAATTTCTATTAAAAACATGGCATATCTTTCAAAAAAATGCCATTCATCTTCTTTTCCTCTTTTAATAATATCTAAAGACTCCTTATAAATGTTGAACTTTTCCAGTTAAATTCTCCATTGTTTTCTGACGTTTGTGAATGCTGGCCATGAATTTCCCCCATTTCCTAATTCTGTCTTGTGGACAATGAGAAAACCATCGATCTGAGTATGTTTGTCTAGACTCTTAAGAAACTCTCAAACTCTCTTTTAAATAGTAATTTTTTTAAATAGTAACTAAAACTATATATAGAATTCTTTGTATCTCCATCACTGATTTCGATGCGCTGAAGGATGCTCAGGCGTGTCCAGCTTTGTGGCCTGACACACACTGTTACAGCTGACGTCCTGGCCCAGCTAGCTGCAGGGGCGAGTTTGCAGTGGCATCTGGAGGGGGCTGTGCCAGGGGTCTGCAGGGTACCTGGGACTAGTGGATGCACAAGAGAGAAAAGTACCTTCCCATTAAAACTTTAATCAGTTTCACGTAGACTGATCTTAGATCATTTCTTCTGTGGTTGAGTCTAAGTCCGGATGACCCTGTAACATATGGGCATTGGGGGTGCAGTGGGGAAGGTGTGGTTTGGATTGTAGGTCCACCCCAGCTTCAGAGACATGGTGGACTTGTTCAGTCCAGGCAGCTCCCTTCTGGTTCTGTGGGGAGCTGGTTGGTATTGGGGTTATCCAAAGTCTTCTTGCCACAGTCCAGCATCTCAAAAGAAAGCTTGCTGACCACACCTACAGACACCCAGCAGCCCTTTCTGCGCTCTTGGGCCAATGTCTGGGTTCTTGTCACATCCTCTGCCACTCTCGCGGTCCCAGCACAGGCCACCCATCTGGAGCCCGGCCCAGGGAACTCTTTTCTGAAAGGTCCAGCAGCAGGGAGGGGGCAGAAGACATTCCTTCCAATGCCTTCTTGTCCTCCCAGCGGTTCTCCAAGTGTTCTCCCCAGGCCCAGAGTCTTCTCTCTTCACTTAAGGGTTTGGTTTCAGGAAATCAAAACTGGATAAACACTTGCAGTTTTCACCCTTTCTTTTGCTGTGATAATGAACAAAGAATGGGCCAGTGATCTGTATTGGGTGGGGTAGGAGGAAGGACAGGGGAGGATAACAGCTGGAGAGGAAAAAAGCATGGGCTGAAAAGTAAAACATCACCTGTCCCAGACTTTTCAGGACTATAAGACACAGCACACAGTTCACATGTAGCGATTCGCCCTCCCACGGGAATGACCTCTGTGGGTGTCCAGTTTCCCACAACCTCACCAGCCCCAAGGGCTATTGTTCTTTTGACTTTTTCACTCCCATGGTGCTGTTCTCACTTGAATGTTACTGATCCTTAGAGAGGTTTCAGGTGTCTGTGGGCTATGAGATATGGCAACTCCTTTGCACTGTCTGGTCCTACTTCTGCCCATTTTTCTACTGGGCCACTTGCCTTTCACGTGTCTATTTGTAGGTGTGTTTTGTTCGCTGGTCAAGTGTGAAGTCCCCCTTGTGAATAGGGAGAGAAGGTTGAACTGTTGAGTTCTTCTGAAGAAACAGTCCAGGCTGCTGAACAGAAGGATTCCGGAGGTCCCCAGGTCACAGACAGCCTCTCTGATCAGCAGAGCCTCAAAAGATGGGTCAGCCTTGTGCCAGGGGCTGTAGAAAAAGTAGTAAAATACAATACAAAATAAAAGACAGGAAGTGGGTGGTGGAGGCAGTTCAGGGCTGCTCATCGCACCCCACAAGCTTTTTATTTCCCTTCATCTACTTTGTTTTACTTTTTTGTTCTTACCTCTTTTTTTGTAGGGACCCCTGAACACCAGCGTGGACGGGCAATATGCCCTCAGCAGACGCCTCATACTTTGGCCCGAGGCTGCAGCGCGAACTCAGCCAGGGCAAGGACACTCACTACCCAGTGGGTCACAGCAGGGGTCAGGGAGCCCTAAACCCTGCTGCAGGTACCCTGGTCAGGCCGACTGGCCGCGGTTGGCGGCAAGGGGGGACATTTGTGTGGAGCCAGGTAGAGTTTCATGGCAGAGCCCGAGGCGGTCATTTACTTTGGGAATGACCCGTTGGTGACCTTTACCGCGTCAGGCCCTAGGAACTCTTCCTAGCTCCCGAAGGGTGTGGGCGAAAGGCCTCAGCAGGAGCCAGACTCGCGCCTTCCCGCGCTCTGCCCCACGGCCCCCTTAAGCCTCGAGGTGGTGACTCCCGCTTCGGTTTCCCTCCACAGAGCCCCCGCCCCTGTCCGGGTCCTTCCCCTGCGCAGGGGATTCGGGTTCCCGGGTCTCCAGCCCGGGGCTGCGCTGCGACTAACGCGCAGACACGGACGACCCGGGCGGCGCTGCCCGACACCCTCCCCCCGCAGTCTCGCCCCTCCCTTCCACCCCCACCCCCAGCACCCCGCCTCGAGCCAGCTCAAAGCGTGCAGGACCTTGCGCTTGGGGCCTTGCTCGCCCAAACGTTCGCTGCCTGCGGTCCGCCGCGCCCCGGACGCCGTCGGGTGTGCCGGGCGCCCCCGGGCGTGGGGCGGGGCGACAGCCCTCTACGCCGGCGACCCGGCGTTGGTGCAGTTGTTTTTTTTTTTTTTTTTTTTTTTTTTTTTTTTTTTTTGAGGCTAGTTCTATTTTGCCTGTGGAACTGCAGGCTCGCGTTGCCCGGGGTACCACAGACTCAAGCGATCCCCAGCCTCAGCTTCCCAGGTAGCTGGGATTACAGGCGCGCGCCACCACGCCCAGCTAATTTTGGGGACTAGGTCTCGCTGTGTTGCCCGACTCTTGCGGTCGGTTCGCAGCCAGGTCCCCGGCCTGTCGGAGCCGGCAGCTTCGGAGGTCGTCTCGGGACAGGCGCCTGGCGTGGAGCCGGGGCGCTCGCGGGAGTGGCTGCGCTGTCAGAGGGGCGCTCGTGGGGGCGTCGGTCAGGTCGCTGGGCGTCTCCTCCGGTCGGGCCCGGCCGGCGCTCGCAGTCCGCGGGGACGACAGCCCGTCCGGCTTCCCGCGGCTCAGCAGCCCTCGCCCGGGCTGGCACGGGCCGGGCGGGCGGGGGCGGGGGCGGCCGCGCTCAGGCCAGCTAGCCGCAGGTGGCTTCACCCGCCCGGGGCCGGCGGCGCGCGCTCCCAGCCGCGCCATCGCCAGGCGTCTGCTGCCATCTGGTGGCGGCGCCCGCTCAGCGGTGGCGCGGCGCCGGGAGGCCGGGCGGGTGGCGCGGGGCCGCGTTCGAAGACACCCTTGTCCCCAAACCGCTCACTCCGCGCGACAGGGCCGGGACGCCCCGCAAGCCCGCCGCCCCGCGCTGCTCGGACTCCCTGCGAGCTGGCGGCTGTCGTCGCGGGGGATGCAGCGACGCGCCTGGGTTTGGGTGTTCGCCATCCCAGGCCGGCTGACAGCTTCTCAGTCCGTGAACCCCGTTTTTCATCTGTAAAGAGGGGTTCAAGGAAGTGCAAGCCTTATGGCGCTTTCCCGAGGGTTGCCTGGGCTGAGGCATGCAGCGCCCCCGGCCCATGGTAAGAGGATGGTAAACACCAAGTGTTGCTGGGGTAAAAGCCCAGACTGCGCGCGCGCCCCACCCCTCCCGCGCGCCCCTCCCCCTCCCGCGCGCCCCTCCCCGGAGCTGCCTCTCTCAGAGTCCGCAACCACCGGGCATGACCTTCCGCTTCCATATCTGTAAACTGGGGTGGCATTCCCCGCCCCCACCCCCCCCACTCCCGGGAAGGTGGCTAAGCTGGCTTCCCTGCTCGCAGGTGCGTCTGGCGTGGCTGTGACAGTGGCCCAGGGCGCTGGTGCCCAGAGTTCCAGAGGCAGAGACTCCCCAGCTTCTGCTCAAACCCTGAGATTCTGCTTGGGCTCCCCGCCTGGTAGGACAGCCCCCCTTTTCTGAATCAAGGGGATCGGGACGGTTTTGGGGGGAAGGTCTTCTGAAGCGGGAGCCTCATCCTTTTATTAACGTGATAGAATATTTGTGGAAAATAAACTTCCCTCAGAAAGTGAGGAACCAGCTGGGCGCGGTGGCGCGCGCCTTTAATCCCAGCCTTGGGAGACTGAGGCTAGGACTACCCCGGGCAACAAAGCGAGAACTAGTCTCAAAAAAAAAAAGAAAGAAAGAAAAAAGAAAATGAGGAGTCTGTTTGCATCCACGCGCGCCCCAGGCGCTTCCCCGGGACCCGGTCCAGCATGTGCGCCCCGTGCAAGTCTCACACGTGACTCGGGTCTCCTCCGCACCCGTGGGCAGGGCTCCAGCCCCGGCCCTCAGCAGGTCCACCAGCAGGGACCCACGGCTCCCGCAGCCTCTGCCATTCCACCTGTGAAGACGCCGCTCCAATTCAAAGGTATCAAATATTTGCCTAGCTGTTCAACATTTCTTCAAATAATATACTTGAGACTAATTCATATCGAGACTCGACATCTTCATCTCTCCAGGCCTCCCTCCTGGATTAGCGTGTCTTGTCTATTCCGGGAGAAAGTTGTCCTACATTCTAAAAATAGGCCCTGGAGTCTGGACAGGGCATGCAGAGCCAGGCTTCTGCCGTAGTGAGGCTGCTCTCTGGGGACAGCTGCCGGAGCCAGACGCAGCAGCCTGGCTGTCATGGCCGCAGGTGGGGGAGGAGGCTGGGTCCTCTTGCCTGGGGGGGCCGTGTGCTCTGCTGCCCAGGACCCTCACCCAGTGCAGCTTCTCACCGCGAGGGGAGGACTACAAGCCTCACATCAGAGGCCAGTGCCTTTCTCCTCCGTATGTGGGTCCCCCCACCCCCAACATAGAAACCTAGGCGTTCCCACAGCTGCCTGGGAGAGCCTCAGGCTCCTGGAGCCAGACCTCAGCTTGCCTGGCTCTTGCTTCCCTGACCTGCTCTAAAGGAGGCCAGTTAGGATTCCTTCCAGGTGGTTACTTAAAGGACTTTCTCCTCAACTTCCTTTCTTCCTTCTTGCTGCTCTGGCCTGGAATGAGCAAGTCCTCTGCTCTCTCTAGCATCCAGCTGCTGCCATCTCCCCACTGGGTGCTCCTATGGGTGCTCATGAGTGGGCAGGTGCTTGCTCAGAGCACAGGGTCCAGACGGGGCAGCACCCCACCACCCAGCTGAGTACTCAGTCATGCACAGACCACGCCCAGGACCACATGTGGGTAACAAGGCCTGTGCAGCCCTGAGGGGTCCTGTCTGCTCCTGACAGCACAGGCAGGGTCTGGGCACCCACCGTGGTGGGTAATCCCAGGCAGGGTCTTTGCACCCACCGTGGTGGGCAGCCCCACCTTCCTCTTCTACTCAAAAGGAGTGGCAATCTCTACCTCACAGACTGCTGTGGAGTGGGGGGACTTCTACCCCCCGCCCCCACCCCATACACATACATGTTGGGGCCTCCCAGGAGGGCCGGGAGGAGGCCAGCCTGGGACAGCCGGGCCAGGATGATGATGCTGGCTCTGGGTCTCTGCTTCAGCTCTGCTTTCCAGTGGACTGAATCATTCCCAGATGATCTGAGATGTTGGCTGGGAGGGCACCTCTCATAGCTGATCACCCCATGGCCCCCCAAAAATCCTGCTCTCCTAAACTGGGCATGATGTATCCAGCCAGCTAATGCAAAATGAATTTTTCATGCTATTTTTGCTTATTTTTAAGTCCATTGGGTGCATCGTGGCTGATCGCTGTTTTGACATTTTTCTTCCCTCATTAAGAAAGACGCCTCTGGTGAGTTACCTGTGCTGGGCTCTGAGCAGAAAATAAATATCGCTGCCTCCACTTTCCGGCATCCCGGGTGGAATTAAGCAAAAGGCACCTGCAGGAAAGAGAGCAGGGTAGAAGAGGCTGCGTGGGTGCTTGCCAGTCCTTAAAAACCACCCAAACAGTGCTCCCTTGGCCCTATGAACCCCGACACTTCCCTCCGGGGCCTCCTTCATCCCTTGGGTTTGTTCTCGCTCAACATGGCTCTCTCCTGGCTGTGGTAGATGTTCCAGCTTTCCCTGCCTTCGGAGGGGCCTGCCTTTCCTTTAGGGCCCCCCTTCACCCAGAGCCTCAGAGATTTGGGTGGCGCTGCCCCAGCAGTCAGCCAGTCTGGATACGTAGAGCCAGTCCGAGCACCTGGCAAGGATGGCTGGGGGGAGCTTGGGGGTACTTGGGGGCTGAGACTCAGCCTGGGGCTCTGGCAGTTTTTAAGCCACCTGGGGAGAGTCTTGCCGAGAAAGATGCCAGCTCCCAGCAAAGCCCATCTCTTCTGAGAACTGCGGCCTGGGTGGGCCCAGGCCTCTGTGGCAGACGTCCTTCCATTTGCTTCATGTCCCTTGGAGGGAGCAGGGCCTTCCCACCCCATGTCCCCTGTCCCCACCCCCACCCCTGCTCAGCCATTGCCTCTGGCTGGAATAACCCC
>PVHY01008405.1:0-39059 GCA_004024945.1 Uropsilus gracilis
AGAAGGACGAAGCCTACATCTGCTCTCTGAGGGTTCAAGGGCATAGAACCAGATCTGACTTTTGGCCAACACAGGGAGTTTGAGTCTGAGCACCCAACATCAACCCAGCAGCACATCCTAGGATGTACCCTTAAGGAGGAACTTTACTGTATTTGACTGCTACATGTCAACCTAGAAACTTGTGGAAAAATGCTAAAATTTACTTAAAACAGAATAAATTACATGCATGCTTTGGGGAGGTTAGCGGTGGGGGAGACACTGACTCCCTGCTCCTGATGTGTTCCTACAGGTGGTCTCTGGGGGGGGAAGTGAATCCTGCTGATCAATAAGACCAGACCAGAAAGGGACCAAGGAGTTGAGCATCCTTTCTCCAGAGACATCAGGATTTCTTCCCTATCACAGCTGTCCCAGGCAGGTTTTGCCTGCACAGGCTGTGGCTGGGAGGGACAGCCCAACACAGAGGTTGTTCAAGGCCAGAAACCTGAGTTGGGCTTCCCGATTGCCAGAAGTACATTAGAGCCCAGAACGGGGGCTGTCCCCACCTCAACTGGTTTTGGCAGGGTCCGGACAAATGTTGTGCCATCAGCCCCCCCAGTCCCAACATGTGCTTTCAATGGGTGTCTGCCCAATCCCTAGGGAGGGGCAATACAACCTAGAAAGCCCAGAAAAGGTTCATCAGTGAGTCAGAACTCTGCGCAGTGCCCGCCCCTCCCCAGCCTACCTTGTAGTCTGGTCCACATTTACTCTGCAGAGTGGAAGAAACGTTCAGACAGACTGACTGGATTCTGCGGAAGAGGCCTGGTTTGGCACCATGTTGAACCACGCCCTCCACCTTCAGTGCCAGCTGCTGGTTGCTCTGGACGGCGATGGGCTCAGCAGGGTTTCGAGGGGACGGTGACAGTGCAAGCTGAAACAGTGACACAGGCGTAAATGCTGACAGCTAGGACAGGCTTCCTTCCAACAGCCATATCTGTGCTATCACTGCTAACCAGCTAACATGCCACAAAATGCATACGAACATGCATGGAGGAGCCTTTAAATGCCCCATATTCCAAAGGCAAAGACATAATCTCCCAACTGGAGACCAGAGAGGGGAATTTCTGTAATAATGGACCCAGTTCAGCAGGGAAATGCCCTATGTAAAAGTTCACATGCAGCTGCTGTTTTTCTGATCACAGATGATTATAAATAGACTAAATTCACATGCAGATAGATTAAGTTCTAAGAATACATACAACTTTCATTTCCATAAATGAACCAAATGACACTTTTAACCTCTCATTAGTTCTCTTTTAACACATTCACACTGGTAGGTACCACCGAGGGTCCAACCATGAAAAAATGAGCTTTAATTCAATTCATTTAATATAAATCAGCTCCACCCAATAAAGAAAAACACAGAGCCATGCAATGGCGGAACAAAGTATGTGCTTGTTGTGAACATGTTGAAAGTATTGAAAACTCTAAACAACCACTCATTTCAGAATGCTCCAGATGTGCTAAAAGGAAAGGGGAAGCAGCAGGGTCTTGCTGGTAATGGTGAGTCACTGAACTGTTGGCTCTGAAGGACTGCTCACCGAATGGCCAGTTCTCTGGATCCCTGAGAAACCAAATGCTTTATCTTTGCGACCTAAGGCATTTCCTTAGGGGGTACAACAGAGCTGGCAGGCACACGTGATGAGGGGCTGCCTGAAGTCTGTCAGAAGGGATAATCTCACCCTCTCCCCATGACTACAAAAGAAGCTTCGGATTTCTGAGCGGCTGAAAGATTCTGAAACACTAGCTCTTCTCCCAGGTCAGTTCCTCAGTATTTCTTTCTTTCTTTTTTTTTTTTAAGACTAGGTCTCACTATTTTTGCCCATAGAACTGCAGGCTCATGTTGCCCAGGGTGCCACGGACTCAAGCAATCCCCAGCCTCAGTTTCCCAGGTAGCTGGAATTACAGGTGCGTGCCACGACTCCCAGCTATTTTTTGGGACTAGGTCTTGCTATGTTGCTGAGCAGGACTTGAACCATGATCCCTAGCCCCAGCTGCTTCATAGGCTGAAGCGTACAGGCACGCACCACCGTGCCCAGCTAGTTCCTCAGTATTTCTTATTCAAAAACAAAAGCTCTTTGGAGGTGGGGCTGGGGATGATTTTCTGGATCTGAGTGACTCTATGTTGGGTCTGAACAGACAAATCACATAAGGACTTGGCCTAGGAGTCTTGTGGGTTACTGAGATGAAAACCACAAAGCTCACCTTTGGACCTGAGGCTACAGTTCCAGAGCCTGAACACAGCTTGCTGTAGGGCGAAGAGAGGGCTAGCTCCCAATTCTATTTCCTTCACCAAATACTCAGTAAAAGGAGTAAAAACATTTACAACTAAGGGTTGTAAGTTTTATCAAAATGCAAAGGAGAAGCAGAGTTCAGTCCCCCTTACGCCTCAGAAAACATGGGATTTTAATCTCTATTAGTCGTAGTATTCTTACATTACCTTGATGCTGGTAGACTGCAGTTTCTGGAAAAAATACCTCTGAAATGAAAGAGGAACTTTCAACAAAGCGATGATGGCATTGCAGAGGCATGCTGTGTGCTGGGGAAAGAAAGCTGAGTCACATGAAGATGCATTTCCAGATTTCACCAACTAATGGTGATCGCAAGAAGTTTAACAACAACAAATGCTGATGCAATTATTCAGGCACACTCTGGCCAGGAGATGCACAGGGCACACAGGTGTTGGGCCCACTGGCCAAATGGTTCACAGTCAGGAGTACAACGACGAGCTCTCATTTGTTATAAAGAATGTTCAAAGTAATAGACAGAAAGGAGAAAATTCCCTTTCCTCAAGGTCAAGCAATGGGACAATTTTCATTTCTACAGAGCTCAGTACTACTAGATGTATTGTTATGTAATGATTTCAGGTATTAAAGACTATACTTTCAGAGATCATTTCTATAGTTTGTTACTATTTCAGGTACTAAAATATAATCATTATTATCAAATGACAAAGTGTGAGAAAGAGGACAGGAGACAAGCCAGAGCAGGATCTCCACATGGGCCCGAGACCAGGCACAGCTGCTGCCCCCTGCATCACCTCCCAGTGAGGAAGCTCGAGCAACAGGGGACATTTTATGCGATCAGATGAAGGCTATCCATAGTGACCAACTCCAAGGAATTCTTTAATGAAACATCTGATTTCTAAAGGCAATTTCACACATTTAATTAGTTTTGAAAACATCTGCCTAATTGTGAGGGAATATTTCAAGTTGGAGGACTGGAATTAGAGAGTTGGAAGGCATTTTATTTACTTATTTCTTAAAGACCACTGTGCTGACTGACACACAAAAGGATGGAATACAGAATGGGTACAACTTATGAGTCTGGAGAAAGAGTAACACCCAAGAAATCAACAAGACAGTTTAAGGACCAAAGGATCTGAGGCCCACAGCACTGACTGCCATGCAGATGGGCAACAGAGCCGAGCCTTATTACTCTCACCTCAGTGATGTTGTTCTATCCCCCAGTAAAATAACATGAATCCCATCAGAACACTGAGTGCCTGTGAAGGCCAGCGCCACACCCTCCTCACCTGCACCCTGCCCAGAGGCGCCCAGGGAAGGCTTGCACCATGGGGTCTGTCCGCCAGGCAGGGGCCTACTCCCGGGCAGATGCCCGTACCATGAGCACTCATGGAAGTAGGCGCTGAGGCCAGGAGAACCACTCTTCACAGCCTTCAAGCTATTAAACACTTCAGCCTGATAGACTCAATCTGTGGATACCAGGCCTGTCACCTGAGACAACCACAAACCAGTCTCAAAGACACAGCTATTCTTTAGGCTTCACCTCTTGGCCAGCGCTGGCCCCACCTGCCACAGGTACCTGGGCACATCTGCAGGAAGCCCTCCCCATGGAGAAACACTTGTGCTGGTCATGGCAGGGAGAGAAACATCTTCAAAGGACGATGGACTCAGAGGACCCACATGGCCTTAAGCTGGTTCTGGGCAAAATGGCTCCCTCCTCCCTTTTAAAAGAACAGGCCAGACTTTGCCATTCCCCTCAGAGAAAGACAGACCCTAAGGGTTGCAGTAAGCACTGGTGCTGGGGCACATCCCACAGGTCACAGTGAAGTCACCACCAGTCAGGAGGGCAGGTGTCAGGCCTGCAAACCAGAGGGAGGCTGATGCCTGTCCTGCCACATCCGAGCACCCAGGCTCTATGCTGCCCTCTCCCTGTGGGCCCAGTAATGATTTCCCATGAAATTCCTTTAGGGTAAGTCAATTCATACTCTTTTTGGGCAACCATTCTCCCCCAAGACTGGAAGAGCCTCCACACTCATGGTGACTCCACAGGCAGGGACCCCAGCCTGTTGATACCACTGCCCACAGGCAGCACACATCTACATACAAGGCCTGTAGCAGGGGCTCAGTAACTTGTGCGCTTCATCAGCCAGCCTGAAAACCTGGAAGCAATATCTCAAGAAGCCTCTACCTATCCCTGATGGTATCTCCCTTACTTACCTTTACTGGGCAGCTAAGGTGGCCCTGATCTGAGCTACCATACCAGCCAGGACCTACCACTCCCCCTCTAGTCCCGAGCCTTCTAAACCATGCACTGCCCTGCTCCATGTGTCACCACAACACAATCTCATTGTATCCTGTCCTTTCCCTACCAATTAAAAAATTCTCTTTTCCAAGAGAGGTGTGTTGGATGCCAGGATGGCAGGGGGTTTGGGGGGGTGGGTGAGGGAGGCATTCTCTTTCCCTTTGACATATGTGAACGAAGGGAAGCAGCCAGTTGTCTGTTACCCAGTGTTGCAGTGGCAGCATCATGGTCCTGTCTGCCCAGCCTCCAATGCCTAGAGATGCTATGTCTGCTGGTTAGGGTACCCAAACTACAGTATTTTCTACGGAAGCCTGAACACAACAATACTCAGGGAAATAGCCAGACACAGAGGGGAGCCTTGGGGGTGAGGAAAGGGCAGACAGATTGCCCTTTGGGAGAATGAAGAAGAAACATTCACCAGGGCCCAGTGGCTCTGGGTTGCAGACTGAGGCTAGGTAAGTTCCCCCTGCTTCCACGAGCCAGCGGTTCTCCACCATGGGGGCATGGCAGGACCACCTGCAGCTGTAGAAAATACAGAAGTGACAGGAGGCACACTTACATACTAAGTGCTCAAGATGGATATGCCCACGTGTACATAATAAAAGCTCAATACGACACAGATTACTTGCCATGTAAGAAACAGGGGTGTATTTTCGATTGAGGGACTCCACCTCCTCCAAGACGTGATTGTACACAGATGTCATCCTTCTCTCATACTCACTGTCAGTGTGGGCTGCTCCTGCAGACCCATATTCCTGGAAGCTAAAGTCAGAGTCAGTCAGCCAAAGCAGTAATCAAAATGGGGATGTTACAGTCTAACTGGATCATGCAGTCTATAGATTCACATTTCATCTTAAAGTCAATGAAAGGGGAGCTGTTACATCCTTTTTACAGATGAAGATTCTAAGACTAGAAAGGTAAAGTCATTTGGTTATAGTTACATAGCTAGTAACAGATAAGCTAGAATCTGAACCAGACCAGATTTCAAACTCCTAAGTCTTAATCACTTTGGCTGTGAGGTGGTACAGATGTGTCTAAATCTTGCCTTGTCCTGAGACAAGATATGAGACTTGAAAAGGTGACTATCCGAAGCCACCTTAGGTCTGGGGATGAGAATACAGGTGAGAGTAGGATAAAGAAAAATGTCATATTCATGTGGGGGAAAACAATAAGACTGGTCAAGTGAATGGAGATCCACAAAGAAGCCTGCCCCTGAGTGCAGGTGACGCTTTAAGACAGAGGGATCTTGGCCGGGCATAGTGGCACATGCCTGTAAGTGGCAGCCTAGGAAGCCATGGCCAGGGCCAGGGATCGTGGTTTGAGTCCTAAAAGGGGCACAGAGCGAGACCTAGTTCCAAAAAAAAGACAGAGGGATCTTGATATTGCCTGGAAGAAGAATGGCAAGCCTTCAGGGTAGAGAAAACCAAACTGCTTTTCACAGATGACATTCTCTTTGAGGACAATAACCATGGAATAAGTTAAAGATGCCTCACAAAAAACAGAAGACTATAATGGGAAAAATAGATCATTCTTTAGAAAATATTTGAATAATCAGTTAACAGGGGAGTATTTTTGTAAAGCAAAATAGGAAGAGTTTTTTTGTTCGTACAACCAAAAATAAAAACTTCAAGTTTAACTACTTACTAAGTTTCATTACTTACTTTTTTACAAATAAAACCATTTAGTCACAACACCAAGAAGAAAATGTTTTCAAATTCAAAACACTTCTGCCCAGTTATTTTTCCCAAGTCAATGTTCTTCTTGAGAACAGCTTGAAGGCGGTCAAAAAGACTAACATTTTATCGCTCAGTTATGCGCCCTCAGGCAAAGGCCTCCAAACACTGCTATGATGAGTTAGTAAGATAACATATTTGAAAGTTTTCTATCAGGCAAACTATTATTAGAAATACCTTGCTGATTCTGGATCCAAAATCAGGGCTTCGATTGCATGAGAGATCAGCAAACAGCTCTGCTGCTGCCTAGATCCAGGCTAAGGTTACATACAAAAGTAGAGAAGCTGCATTAGGGTCACAGTGAGGACTGCGTCTGTTGTGATGACAACCAGCAAAATACCAGAATAAAACAGTCAGGCTCTACTTTCCTTCCCAAAGATGTATGTTGTCTGTGACAGTGACTCTCAAATTCTGTCCCTGGAAGTGCACTTCAGAGGCAGGGTGCTTCCTACACCTGGAAGGGCCCAGACAACAGGCATGGGATTGAGTTACAGAAGCCATTTTGATCTGTCACAGATATGGGGGCTTAACTGAGAAAAGTTAAAAACACTGACCCCAATGGTCTGTGGGATGGTAAGCCAGAGGTTCCCAAGCTAGAGACTGAGGGATGTAAACCTCCAGAAACTGGACACAAATGCATTCTGTCAAGGAGAGGGTCTATAGCAGTGACTAGATTTTTAGTCAGAAAACCAAAATACTGACTCACGAAGTACCAACTACTACTTAAAAGTAAGTTCTTTCTTGAATCCTTTCAAAAAGAACCGAGGGTGCTGGCAAAAAAATCTGGAAAATGTGAAGATTCTCCAGATTAGGGAATGTAACGGTCAACTAAGCAAGCTATTATGAAGATGATGGGAACTAGGGCTGTTAGTGTGAACAAAGGGGAGGCAACGCAGACAAGGATCCTGGGGAGCCCCCAGCCTACAGGGCTGACTTTGGATGCTTCTCCCAGAGAAAGAGACAGCCAGTGTGTCACCATGTTTTATCAAGCCCTGGTGTTCTTAGTATGTGTCAAAGGAGAAATTATGAGTTGCTACACATTGGTAGCCTTATTTATTACGTATATATTTTTAGGTAAGCATATCTGAAGTATTCACTTTTAAAGAAATGTTCCCAAGGAACAAGAAGCACTAGCTAGTACAAGCTTAGGATACAATTCAACGTTCCTCAAAGTTGCCGAATCAGCATCAAAAGATGCTTGATAAAGATCCCCGTATCTTGAAGCAAGGTTCCGGAACTCTTCCATGGACTGCTTCATCTATAAACAAAGAAAAAACATCAATGATGACAAGCAAATATACTACCATTACAGTAAAAGCACACAAAAGTCAAAATGCAGGAAGTCCACCTTCAGACAAAAAATGCAAATATTCCGACTTTAAATTTCCATTGCATTCATTTTTGTAGACCTTGTTAAATAAAATTAACAAAGGTGGAAAAGGAAACAATAAATGTTCACAAGATAATCTATGTGATACAAATGAAAAGACATTGCATCTCAACTTCTTCAAGTTCCACTGAAATAACGGAGTTGTAAATATCCCAAAGTTTCTTTAAAGTATGTTCTTTCTCTTATATATAAACATACAGCATCTACTGAGATATTATTTATCATTTTGTTATTCTAACAGCATCAGTCTATTTTGGGCAAGACAAATGATTTAATAAGCATTTGATGTTTACTGCCTGTGAGTCAAACCATTGATTTTAAATTTCAGAATTTTTCATCTCACAACTAACCTCAAAAATCTCTAAAGTAGAAATAAAAACTGCACAAAAAATAAAGTTAAGTCACACCTGGTTGGAGATGCGACCACATCGCTGAAGGTCATTCCCCAAGGTCATGGCAATCGTTGTGGCAATGGCAGGTGGGGGGCTTGTCTTCAGGCTGTTACAAGTACAGATGAGCTGAGAGAAGGCTTGTAGAAGGTCAATCCTGAGCTTTACAAACTCACACTGAAAACTCAGAGGATTCAGTGGTGTGCTGGCAGCCTGAGAAAAAACAGATAATGCAAAGAGAACAGCAAAATGAGGTGGTGCTAAGCCTAAGCAAAATGAAGGGCTGGTTCATGTGAAAGAGCAGCAGCTTTAACACAGGTGGAGAAACACCTGCTTAGAGGGGTTTGTGGAGGAATAGGAGGAAAACTGTTGTTAGCATCAGCACTGAAAAGCGTCCCATCAACATTCAGAGTTCTAGCTTTCTATGCTCACAAAGATCCCCCACCAAGATCATCATCATAAGCCCCCCCCCCAGGGGAGCAGCAAGGACGCCTCATCACCCTAAAGCCCCCTCTGCACCTTCCATCTTTTCTAAGCTGTGATTCTCATTGCTGTATCATCAGCAGAACTTGTAAAGCCAGGAGGGGAAGAAAGGAAGGTGAGCACTGGAGGCATATGCTCAGTGTCCGTGCTAAAAACCCCACTGCTGCCTGTGTTGCAGTTCAGGCAGGTTTAAAACAGAATTGCTGGGTAGATACTTCAGGAAGCACAGAGAGGCTGCCCAGGAAGGGCAGATTCTCCAGAACACACAGAAGTCCCAAGGTAGATGTGGTGGTGTTAGAGAGCAGAACAGTCTGGGTAGCGGGCAAGGCCAGCCAGGCACCACAACTCAGCAGGCCAGAGAATGATCTGGACCTTCGAACAGCTGCCCACCGGGGAGACCTGGGTGTTGTGCCAGCAGTAAAAGGCTCACTGACCATGTTGATCCACTACAGGTGGGATTTCAGAGGCACAGGGACGACTTGCCTGGGACAGGACATCTTCCAAGCTTTACACACCATCTTTCAACATGATTCTGAGCTGGACACACAATAGGGTCTCCAAGTCCCTAGCCACTGGACACCCACCTCGACAGCTCTCACCACTTTTCAGCATCAGGGACACACTGTTATTTGGTAGCAGTCACCTTCCAGGAAATGGCTGGATGCCCTGAGTACTTTCTGAGAACACACACTTGCTTGAGTGCCCCTCTCACTGCAGAGGGGCACTCAAGCTACAGATGACATGGAAGCTACAGACACAAAAAACCACAGAAACTAGAAGGAGTTGTACTAACATGCTGAATTCTAGGTTTCAAAATGTTGGGGGTTTTCTGATCTGATCATGAAAGCACAAATTAGGCTATCAAAGAGATCGTTTCAATTGTTTAATTACCTAGGTAAGATTTGATTTGCTCTTAGAGGAAAACTTTCCCCCTTAGCTGATATTCCTGGTTTTAATTTTAATTGTTTGAACACATTAGCTCAACGAAAGCAGGAAAACAAAATGAGCAGCTCTCATTTGGCTGTTGGTCAACCATGCTGGAAGGGTGGAGGCACAGGCAAGAGCATGTGATGCTGTCACGCAGGTGCTGAGTGGTCCGCCAGAGCAGGGGTCCCTGGGGAGGCCGCCTAACCAGCACTGTGAAGCAAGAGCGGCTACCACAAGAAGACATACAACTGCTCAGGATTCATTTTTGATAAACAAGAAATAGTTGATTGATGACCTAAGATGGTGACCTGGAAAGTGAAGATCACACTGAGGGGATCTGGGTAGAGCAGTACACTCTGACAGAGCACAGAAAAGACAGGCCTGCCACAGAGGTCAGGTCTCAGAAATCATCTCACAAAAGGCAGGGCGTACTTAAGAAAATTTAGACTACAAAACATTAACAGAATACTACAAATGAGAAATCAAAGGGATGTTACCTCTTCTACACTGGGGTGAAAGCTTACACAGAAGCTGAGCCTGAAGGTCACAGGTAAACCAAAAAAAAAAAGGCACAATCAAAATCACCTCTGAATAGTCCCCAGAAAGGAACTATACCCAGGTAAGTAAAGGACCTGAACTCAGAGCTCATCTAAGGCTCACCCAGGGTCCAAACTAACTGCAAACGACCAACAGATTTGTCTCCACTGTTAACATTACTATTTTTCTTCCCATTTATCAAAACCACTGTGGTCCTTCCACTCCTCTCCTACACCTGAACATCCCGTGCCACCCAGTCACATGAGCATGTGATACCTCTTCACCAGGTGGCTGGCCTATAGCTGCCAACCCAGTGAAGCACTAGTTAGAGCTGCGCAAGATACCCACTATGGGTACAGAAGATGCCTAGAGCCCAGTGTGAATATGTGTCTGGTGGCAGTAACACACAGGCGCCCAATGATGGCACTGTGGCCAGTGGTCTTCGGGACTGTGATGTGTCCATGTGACTTCTTGGGCAAATGGATAATCTGGTAAGGAATATGCTGGGGGCAGCTGTGTATGGGCAGGGATGGCAGGCAGCTTTCAGGAACCTCTGTACCCGACCCTCAATTCTGCTGTGAATCCTAATCTGCTTGAAAGATAGTCTCCATTAAAACAAAAAGGCTACAGTAAATATCATCTTAGTGAATAACATGACAACCATTAACATCAAACTGAAATCTACACCCACACAGAGCTCTCCTCTCCTTCCCCCTTTCCAGACTTCTGGTGGCACCCATTTGTGTTCCTGTAAATCTGACTACTACTTTAGAAAAGGAATCCTATTTGTCTCTAGTGGCTGGCTTATTTCAATTGGAATAAGCTCCGTATTTGAAAAAATAAGCCAAACTTAATTAAAGCAATGGCAGGTTAGATTGTTTTAAAGTAGCCTTCTCGCTAAGAGTAACTGGAAAAAGTGGGGGGGAAATGAAGTCATCTATTTGAAAGCAATAAAAAGTTACTGAGGCAACAAGGACTTGTGGAGTCAACACCACAGCAAGTGGTAGGAAGACTAACACTGTGCACTGTGACCTTCGCCCCTTCCCCCTTCGAGGCGCCTGACAGTGACAGCTACTCTGGGGTCTGGGAAGCTGAGCTCCAGGCAGCCTCAGGCAGGCACAAGGGCTGTGGGAAGTCTTCAGCAACCAACTCATACTCCAAAGGGATCTATCCCAGGAGTCAGAAGAACCCCAGTCCATAGGCCGTCACGAGACAGGCTTTAAATTCACTCAATCCTTGTTTGGACTGAGGTGATCTGCCTTTAACCTGCCTGTCTGAAAAAGTCAAAGAAAGATGGTTTATGGCTCTGAATATTGGAATTGCTGTATGATTTTTCACATATTCTGTCCAAAACACAATGAAAAAATAAGCAAGCAAACAAGATAGTTTCCCAAATGTCAATAGTATATTAGGAAAGAATACACTGTCCCTGATGATCCAAGTCAGCCACTCCACCATGCCCTCCCCTCACTGTGACACACAAAAATCCCTCACTGGTTAGAGGAGTTGGGGTGGAGGTCCACTAGCCTGAGGCAGGGGTCCCCCCAAATACAGCTCCACTCCAACAGCATGGCCTTTGCTGTGGGGTGTCCATGCCCTGCAGACACCCATTCATCAAAGGCCAGTAATGCCACAGCTGATAGGACAAGAAACTGACTGGCACAAAAGCAGCCAACTGAGCAGTGGCATGGGCCTCACGTGACTGCAGGGACGAGATTCCTTTTTATGTAAAAGTTAAAAACAAAATACTACTTCATTTAGAGTTACAAGAAAGCATGCCAAAATTAAGGTAAGGATTGCTGAAGTAAGACTCAGGACAGTGATGACACTCACAAATTTCAAAGGTAAAAAAGAACATTCTATTTCCCAAACTGGGAGCCAGATACACCTGGCTTTTTGTGTTATTGTGCTTTATATACCCTACATGATATAAGTAGGAATACGGGTAAGACCAGGCCCGCTGACACCGTGCCTGATTTTGTCACAGGCAGGTGCCAAGAACCAACACAGGTAACCCCAAGACCTCCGACCATGGAGACTATGGGATACTAAGAGGGTCATGTCTGAAGTCACTAAATTGGGCACCTTTGTACACAGCACAGAAGCTAGTACATTTTTCACAGTTTTTGTTTTAAGAACCAAACTATTACTAACCACTATGTGGGGATACTGGTCCCTAGTACTGCTACAGGTTCCCTGCAGCACAGAATGCTGACTTTCTGTTTGGTTTGGCTGAGGCTGGTCACAAAGCCACACGACCCAGCTTGGTTCACCCAGAGAGGGGCAGGCACACACACATCTTCTCAGAAAGATGTAAAGCCATCATATAGACATGCCAACCAATGGAAAAATGTTAAAAATCATCTTTAAAAGCTTGATGGTGGGGAACCAGAAGGGGCCTGGGCGTTCCAGGTGATGAGGGCCCACTGGCTCCCCTGGATCAGTCTTCAGTACTTCTGGATTCTGTCCTAAGGACAGCAGCAAGCACCTAACAGAAAGACACCTCCCCCAAATCCACCCCTTGCTGAGACAAGTGGAGGCACAGCAACTTGCCCTACATCACAATGTAAGAGGCAGCGTGGAGAGGAAGGCAAGGGCCTCCTCTCTGTCCATGAGTGTTAATCTCCAACAAGCCCCACACAACCCACAGAAATCACCACAAGACAATAAAATACCCAAGAGGATTTCTTATAAAATGGATTTGCCTCACAGCTTTGTAAGCACCTGTCCCACCTATCTTACCATTTATTCCTGCTCTGGCACTAAATGATTGATTTCTTCTTTGAAACAACTAGAAAATGAAACAGTTCTACTGACTAGAACCGGTCGGTAACTGTGGCTTTGAATTTAGGCAAGCAGAGTACGTCTTCCCGGAATCACCCAAAGGAAAACCACAGTATCCACACTGCCCTTCAGGACACAGAAACTGACACAGGCTGTCACAAAGCTGCCTGCTAGTCCCAACTCCCAGAGTCTTACTTCTGAAGACAGATGCCCACCATAGTCCAGCACTCTATCTCCTCTGTGACATGTTTGTGTTGCGTTTCTACTTTGAAGCATTTCTCTTGGGGTAGCGGACCATCTAAAATATTTTAGGTTAAGTGATAAATGTAAGTAGCCAATTTTATGCAAGCCTTTCCGTGTCCCGGAGAGAAATGGGGTCAGCAGTCTGCGGATGGTTGCTCTGGATACTGGAGGCTACAGAGGGGCTTGAAGTAGGGCACTACACCTGACCATCTCTTCTTGTCTGTGAAGTTGGACTTCTTGTTGAGTTGCTGACAGGGGTTTGTGCCTGATGGTGGTGCTGTCCAGGTGGGGTCTTACTACTAGGAGTCTGGAAAGGAGGGATCCACTCTACTGAACCTTTCTGCAAGAACTCACCCATCACTCCTTTTCAGATGGGCACAGACAATCTGATAACAGCAAATCAAGAAACATTCCCCAATCTTTGTGTGCTAAGAAGCCAGAGGAGGGGGAAAGACAAGGAACTAACTTCATGTACTACTGATTACTTTGATACTGCCACACACGCATTTGGATCAGCAGATTTTTCCATGGTAGTTAAAATGGGATAACCCCAAAAGAGAAGGTAGACTACAAGAGTCACCCTCAGCAATGGTGCATAAGGACTCACTGTTAAGGAAGCAATCCCTTTGTGGTAGAATTTGAGAGACTCAGCAATGCACGAAAGCGCTGAGCTATATTTTCCCTCCTGCAGCCCGGTGAGGCACTGCTCAGCGTGCGAGAACTCCTTCAGCCCATTCAGCCAGAAGTAGAAGTGTTCGGAGGCCACCTGCGTCAGCAAGCTCTGGTACAACTCCCGGGCCATGTCATGGTTGCCCTGGGGAAGAGAAGGGCAGTTGGTAAGCCTCTGATACCCAGAGCCATTGCTGCAGCAGCAGAAATAAAACAAAACTCAAATAAAACAAGCTTAACAATCATTTCTCATATTATGTAATTCGTGGAGATTCAGTCTAAATACCTCCCTCAGGGGACTGTGCTCTAGGTAACAGAACACCCAAAGCTCTCGGCCAGAAACTCCAAAAGCAGGTCAAGGGACAGGCCTCTGGGCCCAGGACCTTGCTTATCCCCACAGGGATCCCACACTGGCCAAACTCATTATCCCCTCAATCAGTTAAGTTTTCCAAATAGCCGAGAAGGGAACAGGACACTAAATTTCCAGGTCCCACTTAGAATGGCGAGGCTGGGAGAGAAAAGGAAGAAAGAAGTAGCAAGCTGATAAAGGGTGGGAGACAGCTGTCGTTTGCCAATTTAAGACAAAAGGAAAGTGATGTTAGCACTGGAGAGAACAGTCTGTGGAATTCCCAGCGAATGCTCCCATAAGACACCTTTTTACCAATAAAATTATGTATACCACTCTCACATGAGATGGGTCCTTTCATCAGCTCAACCCCATCACTTCAAAGTTCTTTCACCACTGACCCACCAGCCTACCCACAGGTGGGCACGCACCATCCGGGATGCCTGTCTGGCAATCCGGTACACAGTCCACCCATTGGAGACGCTTTCCAGCTGCTGCTTGATGACGGCCTTAACTTCAGCAGACAGAGCCTTCTGACTGGCCACAAAAATCACGGTTGCCAAGCTCACCTAACATTGCGTGAGAAGAAAGAAAATGAGCAAGATCATTTCACTCTACCCTATCCCAACAGGGAGAAAGACTAATCAGAGTTTATTACCAAAAAAAAATTTTTTTCCATTGACATTCACTACCTCTCGACTTGGAGTTATTACACAACTTATTCCATTTCTCACAGAACTGTTTATAACAGCAAATAATTAGAAACAATGCCCATAAACACAGATAAATGATATCACACAATGAAATACTATATAGTGGTGAAGTGGGCAAACCAGACGCTATCAGTATAGACAATTCACATAAATCAAGCAAAATGCAAAAGATTGTATGACGTGTAATAATTATATAAAATTAAAGTACGCAAAATGATACTGCTCACCACCTAGGACACTTGCTGAGGCAGGAGGAGGGAGACAACATGTGCACAGATGATCAAGAGTAAGGTGAGCTGAGCAGTTACTTCTGGGAAGGGGAGCAAGGATCAAAGGGGTATACCAGGGGTTCAGTTGTACAGCTAATTTTCTTTTTTTTTTTTTGCCCATGGAACCACAGGCTCACATTGCTCAGGGTACCACAGACTCAAGCAATCCCCAGCCTCAGATTCCCAGGTAGCTGGGATTACAGGCGCGCCACCACGCTATTTTCTGGAACTAGGTCTTGCTGTGTTACGCAAGGGGGACTCGAACCATGGTCCCTGCCCCAGCACTTCATAGGATGAAGCTTACAGGCACGAGCCACCATGCCCGTCTTAATCACTTTTTCTTAAAGCAAGAGTTTTCACTGCATTCTTCCCTATGCTTTTTTGAATACCATGCTTCATAATTGCCTTAAAGTACTAATTTAAAGATTAGCTGAAAATTATGCTTAAATAAAAAAATAAACTTGGCTACCTGCTTGCATCCCAAAGCAAATATACAAGAATCCACTCAAAGGGAGCTAACCATCTAGCACAAATGTCTTGGTCACCAGGGCCTTCTCTGATAGCAAATGAGGAGACTGGCAGCCTTTCACACACTGCCCCCTAGAGGACTCAATTAACAAGAAAGAACTACAACTAAACTCAGATGACCAGACCCCATACAGGTGTAAACCGAAGCTCACACAGTCGTCTGGCCTGGCTGTCTGACCAGCCCAGCAGGCCCCTACTCTCCATCTCAGAGCTTCGTGCTTCAATTCATTACATCGCTTCCATGGCTCCTGTCTCTAAGAGGCACTTAACGCAACCTCCAGGGCTTAATGTGAAAGTTGGGTCCTAAGCGCTAGAAAGGTCCTGGGTTGAAAAAGAGTTATTTTGGGGAATTCATGGTAAGTATTATTGTTAGCTCTTTAACTTACATTTCTGGAAGTACAAAACAGATTTAGTTCATTATGTACTTAGGAGGAGGAAAAAGTTTTCCTTTTATCATTTGGAACATCATATTGAAGGCAGTAATTCCACTGAGCTGACCTGAGGGGCTCAGAAAAAAAAGCTAAATAGGCTTTCCAAATCAAAGCGAAGAATGGCCCTAAGTTTGTGGTTCCAATTCTGTTTTGGCTTCCATGAGGCTCTTTGTCTTACAAAAATAACTTTAACCTGTTCCTTTGCTTTTTTCAGTAAAGTCAAACAGTAATACAGACCCCTGGGAGGACTCCCCCAGACCAGATCCCACAGATTCATACCAGGAGCTCCTGCTGCTGGTCGGTGGCTGAGCGGCCAATCACCCTGTAGAGCTCCACCAGGTCCCCCAGCATGCCATCACCCAGCACAGGCAGCCGCATGGCGATGGCAGCCAGGCCATGGCACATGAGCACCCGGGCGGCGTCCTGTGCCCTCTGCAGTTGCGCCAGCAGGGTCTCCACCACAGACTGGCTGAGGTGGGGCCTTCCCTGGGCCAGCTTCACCATGCAAGTCAGCGCCATCTGCAGAACAAAAAGAACACGAACCAGTCACACCTATGAGGTGTTAAGTGAAACTTCGAGAAAAGAACTTTGGACAAGCAAGAGGCTCTTAGGAGCAGAACATCTGTCTTTATAATAAAATACATGCCGCACTAAAGCCCAGGTGAGGCTCTGTAAAGGGTATCACATTAAATTGAAATAACAAGTCAGAGGAACCACTCATTTCAATCCAAGATTATGAACTTCAACTACAATTTCAGTTGAAAATCATTAAATCATTAAGAACAATTCTAAAGAGACAAAATGAACGTCAAACTAAAGGTCAGGATTTCCGACCGCTCAGTAGCTGCTCCTGATGTGTGCTTCGTGAATTTGCTGTGCCAGCTTCTCCTGTCCACTCAGCAGTCATATGCTCACTGACTCTGCTTTGCTTTGCTTAATTCCTCAAACCATATTTCATGTTTTCCCCAGGAAAGTGGTCTCATTTCATATTTGAAAAATCTTAAATCCCTTCATGATGATTTCTCTAATTAATCTTCACTTGGCTTCAAAACTGGAGTTTCAGTGAATTAACACACAAGCTTCTGAGCTGGCTAGAGCAAGCAGTTCCATCTGTTTTGGTGGTCTGACAGCTCCCTCGGATGATACCTTGAGCACAGGAGTCCTGTCTGCAGACTCTGCTTCTCACCTCCTGGCATCGAGGACTGCTGCATGTGCCTACCACAACCCAAGAATCATGCCAGCTTCTGGCAAAGTTGGCAAGAGTTCACACTTCACTGGATCAATCTTTTTTTTTTTTTTTTTTTTTTTTTTTTAAGACTAGGTTTTGCTATTTTTGCCCATGGAACTGTAGGCTCTCGTTGCCCAGGGTACCACAGACTCAAGCAATCCCCAGCCTCAGCTTCCCAGGTGGCTGGGATTACAAGTGCATGCCACCACACCCAACTATTTTTTTGGAACTAGGTCTCGCTACGGGCCCCAGGCGGGACTCAAACCGCGATCCCTAACCCCAGCCGCTCCATAGACTGAAGCTTACAGGCATGAGTCACCGTGCCCGGCCCTGGATCAATCTTTTTAATAAACATAAGTTTTGAAAGTAAAGCTCAAGAGCTTTGTTTAGGTCAGGGGCTGACAAGCCATTGCCCTCAGAGCAGATCTCAGTACCTGCCTATTTTTGTAACTAAGACAGTTAACCCTGCCATTTAAAAAAAAATATATATATAATATATATTATAATATATTATAATATATTATAATATAATATATATTATAATATAATATATATTATATTAATAATAATATATATTAATAATATAATATATTATAATATATAATATATATAATATATTATATATATATAACCTAAGGTCGCTTTGCCCAACACCAGCAGAATTGAGTATAGAGACAGCAGTCTGTAAATCCTGAGCCATTCACTGTGTCTGACCCTCTACAGAGAGCATGCCAATCCCAAGTTCAGGCAAGAAGAAGCATCATAATGAAGTCAGTGACATCTCACCTTTAAAGTGGCTTGAGCACCAGGAGAATCATCTTGACTGCAAAGCACGAGAAGTGATTCCAGGCCAAAGACGGCATCCTGTTCCAAGGCCAAAAGGTCTAGAGAAAACATGCTGGGTTACAGGGGTCAAGCAGAGGAGACTTCCTCCCAACCCCCCACCACTTCCACCACACACAAAGAGACAGACAATTACAAGAATAAAGTTTAAGGAGTCAAAGATCCAACACTAAAGTGCAGAAAGCAAGCCTTCCTGAAAAGCACCTATGGCATGGTCTAGCTCTGTAAGGCTACCTTTAGGCGCCAGTGTTGCCACTACTTCACTGCAGATGATAGAAACAGGCTCAGTTGTCAAAAGTTTAAGTCAGAGTTATAACAAAGCATAACTGAACATAATACCCTTAGCTGTCTCAGATTTAGCTCCACATTATCTTATCACTACCTTAGAGTTAGCAATTTCTCTAGAGACTCTAGAAATTTCTGAATGTGCTAGTTACCTGTATTTAGATTAATGTATGCTTGCTTAGATAACATAGTTATCTATGTTCTAAGGTAGAAAACACTAATAACTACAGGTTTAGTGAATCAAACCAGAATGCACAATGGGAAGAAGTATCTCCTGATTAGTCAGGCAAACAGCACAGAGGCCAAACAGTGAGGTGCTAGGGAAAAAAACAGTCTAAAAAGGAGCAGTGCTGAAGGGTAGTAGGGTTGGAAGTAACTGCTGGGCTCAGGATCTTAAGCAAGGACACAAAGGGCACAAAATGCATTTCCTGTTCTGAACACAAGCAAGACTTCTTCCAATCAGAGGTGTTGGGAAAACAATAAAATATAGGGGGTATTTTCTGCGCATGTTCTACTTAGTTATGTAGGATGAGTAGCAGGCCATAGACACCCAAAAATTAATTCTAGGGAAATTCCATTCACCTTGCTCTGTTAATTGACTTGCTCCTAGTTTAAGAAAGGAAACTGGAGATGTTTTCTTCAAACACAGTTTTTGTACACTGCTTACACCACAGGGCAGTGGAAGGCAACTCCCCCCAAAGCACCAAGTGTGCTGCATGCACAGGGGAGAATAGGGCAATGCTCCCTCTCCTCAAGAGAAGAGCACAGTCCCAATGCCAAGGCTCTCACTGTTTCAGCATCTAACCAAAGAACTAAGAAGCCATGAGAAAATGTGCTCTATGAACAACACTTCAGAAAACAACTTAGGTCAAAACACACAGGGCAAAAAGAAAGGAGTAAGAACGGACTGGACTTCTGCCCCAAGGCCAGTGCTAGTGGAACTTACCTTTTTCTTGACAGGAGACTGTTATGTTGATTAGGACTCTCCCTCCATGAGCTGCGATGCCCCTGTTGTTATGGTAACAGCACTCCTGAGCTAATTTCACTAAATCAGAGGATCTAGGGGGAGAACCTACATTTCCTAAACAAGCAGAGAAAAACAGCACAGTCTGTAATTTATTTACATAATTCAAAATCAGTGTGGTTTACAGGTCCATTTCCCTAATTTTCAAGAGAAAAATCTCTAATAACAAATTTTAACCAAGTCCCCTGTCCTCAATATATACCATCTTCATTCCCTTGCCTGTACAGGTGGTGCCTACAATAGTTACGTGCCAACAGTTTTAGAATGACTAAGATACATAATCCATTAGGACTGTACCATAAGAACACTAATAAAAACTAAGAAATAGTATAAAAGACAAAACAACTGCAGCTATATCTTGGCAGTTCAGATGGATTCTGGTTAAAATGGAAGCCCTTAAAGCTTCTTGTCAGACTGAAACCAGACCTTCATGAGAGAAAGGAGAAACAGTTCTAAGCTTGCCTTTTCTCACTTCAAATTGCTAACGTATAGTTACACCCACACAGAATGCTATCAAACTCCAGACAGACTGATAATTTCAGTGTATTTTTAATTTGTATTTTTCTCAGGTGTGTGATGCATTTTGTGTGTAAACATTTTGTATGATTCAGAACTGTTTAGATTTACTTAACTGTTTCATAAACCATTCTTTCCAGTGATAGTGAATCATCTAATCAAGGGAAACAGTTACATATTCACTATTATCCACGGAATTAATCTCACTTTGAAAAATCCTTGACTTTTATGTCTTATGAACATTATTACCAAAACTGGCTACTCAAGTCTTTGCCTAATTCCACATGCAAACTATTGTTTAACAAAAATCCCAAATTTGACAGACGGACAAATTATTTAACTATGAAAAGGTGCTCAATTATTAAAATCAAGCTTGCCAATGTCTTCGGAAATGAAAAATAAAGACAAGGCTGGCCACCTTCATCTTGGTCAGGTGGGTGGAAAAGGAGCCTTGTACGAAAGCCCTGTGCCCCAGGTTGAGCCCAGCATCCTACAGCTGTGACTTTGGATGCATCATTAAGACCATGACCTGGCTTCTACGTGTCAGATCATGAACAGGTCTCATCTGAAAGGTGGCCTGCACAGAAGCAGGGAGAGCTGGTTGGGGGCTTTCTTACCTCAGAAGATGCTATTAATACTCTGTCTACCACAGCTCTTTCAAAATGTGGTGTTAGTCACAGATACTAAGTGCAAGCTAAGGAACTGAGATGGGCTGATTTATGCAGAAAAGGAGTTGACTGAGCATACATGAGGGACAGGGCAGACTGTGGACAAAGAACACTGTGATAATCCCTTCATTGCTTGTAGGGATGCAATGGAACTGCCTGCCTCCCCTTCTCCAGAGGGGGTATTCACCCCTCTGGGCAAGGCAGTGTGACCTACTTTGGTCAATGAGACATGAAAACCAAGGACAGCAAAGTGCTGAGAAGTGCCTGCATGCTGATGGCTCCTTCTGGCTGCAGCTAAAGCCTGAGGTCACCATGTGAACAAAGTCACAAGATGAACAAGCCCTCACTGGCCTATGGTGAAGAACAAGGCACTGTCACCACCAGAGCCTGTCAGGCCTCTGCTAGTAAATGAAGAGGCCACTTCAGACTATGCAATATGGATAGGCACCAGGTGACTGTGGTCTTGTGAGTGAGCCCAAGAGATCAGCAGAACCAGGCCACTCAAAACTGCCGATTTGCAGAAAGCCAGCAAACGAAATGTTCATGGTGTTAAGTCACCAGTCTTGAGGTGATTTATTACATAACAATAGGTCACCGAGAAAAGTAGCTCAAAGAATTACCACAAAACCTGGAAAAGAAAGCTCATAAAGTGGACAGGAAGAAAGCAAAAGAAAACAACCCAAACGACATGTGGCTCTGTCCAATGGTCCCGAGTTATAGCACATATTGCTGCTGAACAGACCATCTGAGAAAAGCCACTGCCAGGGTGCCAGACAGACCCTGCCATGGTCGCTGCTCCAACTCCGGACACAACCTCCCATTCTGCCATCCTCCCGTCCTCCTATGTCCTGCCATCAGCTCTCTGTTCAGGCTGTGGTCTGGAGAGGCAAGCTGAGTTCAGGTCACCAATGTGCATGCACTCAGGGGCTGGGGTGGGAGGACAGATTTCTAGCAATTCCTAACTTTCTATCAAGACCTCCATGAGGGGAATTCCCTTCCTATGTAAGTTATGCTCACTAAAAAGTATGCTGGTGCACATGTGTATATTTTTTTAAACTAACAGAGAGGTGCTCCACAGTTTATGGACGAGTACCTGTTCACTCTGCACTTTGGGTCATCGTACTGACGTGTCTTTTCAACATGGTTCAAACATCAAGCCACAAAAAGGATGCACATTAGTTTGATTTAGTTCAACCATGTGAACCGACTAAAACAGAAGCAACAAGAGGCTGTACTAAGACTAGAAGTGACTCAGGTCAACAAGAACGTGAGCCTGCAGTCTGTGCAGTGAACAAACTGCTCACTGGGCATTCCCTCTGCTCAAGCAGGCAACTGGGAAGCAGTACAAGTGAGAGGGACGCTGTACTTGAATGGTGCTCCAGAGGGCTAACATGTGCCTAAGGCAGCACGTAACATACACTTTTAAAAGTCACCACCATCTGGCCTTGAGAAGTACTTAAATTCAAAGGACACCGAGTGAGAGGCACAAAGAAGCAGGTCAGCTATATTAAGCATCCTCAAAATTACCGTTTCACACACACGCGTGCGCACACACACACACACAGAATTCTGAAAAGAGCAATTTGAAAAACAATATCCTTGAGCTAAGATCAAGGGTGCAAAGTCACAGGGATTAGTTAAGAAGTCATTTCAAATAAATCACCAACAAGCCTATGAGTGAATCCTAAAGCTTTCTAGAGGAAGCAATGCAAAACAGCCCATGAACGAAGATTCACGCATTCCTCTCACTTCCTTACCTGCAGCAACGCTGAAGTAGTGCTTGATGGCAATAGTGCCTGACAGTGTGGACAGGACAGAGAGCATGCCCAACTTTAGACTGTCGTAAGGCGTCTGCAGGGCACATTCACAGAGTGCCTATGGGGCAGGAGGAAAGAATACAGAAATCAGAATGGTAACAAGCTTCAAAACTGCTTTTTTAAATTTTCTAGTGTTTGGGAAAATTACTTATGAATGCCTATTAGCCACATTAAAAACTTAAGCCAATCTGGCACAACCCAGAAGAGCCTCAGAGACATGCCAGCTCATGTACAGGAGAATCCTAGATGAAATCTGAAAACCGCAGGGACCACACATAAAAACAATCAAAGCAGAAACTGTGTTAACAATAGTAAGAGTATTAATACTGACTCAGTAATCGTACCAGAAGCAGGGAGCTAGCTGGATAAGGTATAAGGGGGTCCCCTGTATTTACCTTCTCAATTTTTCTGACAGAAAATGCCTGGTAGGTATTACAGAAAATGATTACTCTTTGTCTATAAATCCACAACTATTGTAAAAGATAAAGCTGGTTTTTATTAAGTCATCATGAATTAATTCCTATTACCCATTATGAATTATGTACTTTAGTTCACATAAGCAAAACCTCCATCATATTTTGCTAATCTAAGTGACAAGTACACTAGCTTATATGTGTGTACTTAAGACAGAGTGTGGCACTGTCTGTATTTTACAAGTGAGTGAGCTGCCTGTCCCTCTTATTTCAGACATTTATTCCACCCCATACACCAAATGAGATGCTTGCTTTCTTCAGAGCAGTGGTCTGTGGGAACTCCTGGCCACACCCCATGTGCTATGTATGAGGACTCGAGGACATGATCACATGTCATCCAAGTAGCCAGATAGCTGCCCTGTCCAGTTAAACTACCACCTATTCTCCTACAAAGATAGAAAGTTCAAAAAATGAGCAAAACTTCATAGACCAGGGGGAAAATGAAAAATAAATGCAGAAAGGATGAAATCAAACAGTACATTTAATATGCCCCAAATAAAAATGTTGATAAAATCTTAGGGGAAATAGGAGGTATTTATATCATTTGCTTTACAAACTATATGGAAAAATAAAAATCTGAGACTATCCAGAAAAATTCTGACAAAGTACAATAAGGAATCATCTACAGAAGTAAAAAGTTTTAACTATTCATCAGTGAGAGAAATGGTCCCAGAAATGGATTCAAATACACAATTGAATTTAATATATAAAAACAGCATTGCTAATAAAGTTTTCAATAATTAGTTTAAAAACAAATGGCCAATTATCTGGGTAAAATAAAATATTTCTATTTTTTTTACTTGGAAAACAAAACACAAAGCTATAACAAGTAGTAAACGTTAACACAGGAAAATAAAAAGTAAAAATGTAATTGATAGAACTGGAAAATAAATCTGTATCATATAAAATCAATTAAGGCCCCAAAACTTTAATAGACAGAAAAAGTTCTAATAGCAAACAACCCAACAGAAAAATCAGTGTCACAGATAAAAATCATATAAGTGGGTTTTAAATATAAGCTATTAAACCACACCCCTAATTTGAAACTGTTAAGAACTGCTTTTCAGCTATCAGCATGGGCCGATTCAAGTGCGGTCACATTGCCCAAGAGCAAATGCAGAGGAAGTGGTGGGCTCTTTCCCCACTGCTGATAGAAGGTGAAATGGTAAAAAACTTCACTGGGAGGTAACAGGTCTTATATGTAAAAATTTTAAATTTCTGAACCCCAAAATTCCTCTTAGAAATTGACATTCACACAGTGATATTTCTAAAGACAAACTAGCCATGAGTAGAATGAGCAGCAGCAGCATAGCACTGGGAATGTCCCCACATCCACCAGTTTGGCAGGGGAGGGTGAGTGATGTAACCATAGCCAATTCCCATTAACATGAGACACCTCTCCCCCGGTCCCAAGAGGCATCATTATGAGATAAAAGTTCAGAACTTGCATTGAGTGTATGTTCATTTGTGTAGAGATAGCACAAACGACACTGGTACAATATGAACAGAGGCAGGCTGGCCTCACAAGAGGTGAGGAGCTGTGGTAGCTCCTGCAGAAATCTGAGGGTGAAGATACACTGTTTCCATCCAACTCTGAACCCCCACCAAAAGGGTGTATACCTGTCAATTAAAAGGAAAACGTACTGAACAACCAAACAGTAGCAACCTTGAAGAATCTGACAGAAAAAAATGGGACTGACAGCCCACAGAGTCTTTGGCGATGGGAGGGAAGACAATTTACAACCTGTCTTGAAAACAAGAACAATGGCATGTAGGGCAGAACATGGAGTGTTTATTTGGGGACTGAGAGGAGACATGTTCAACAGTATGAAAAATATGAGAGAGAAACCTTGAAATAGAGAAGATGAGGCCAGATGAGAGGGCCTGAAGTTAGGAGGCAAAGAGAATCAAACTTAATTAGGAAAGGAAAGAAAAGGAAGCCGTAAAGAGGAGCAATGTCACTGAAGGCACCACAGACACTGCTTCTAGCTGTGGGAAACAGCACATGAACAGAGTGCTGCATTCAGGAGCCAACCTACAGTCATGTGGTAGTCCAGACAAGATGTGAGGACAACTGGTCAAAATGAAGAGTAGGAGACACATCTGAGAGCAACTACAGAGGAGGAAATGAACAAGAAGGAGCCAACAGAATTATTACAAAATCTCAAACCTGGTGGCCAGAGATTGCTGATTCCATTATACAAACTGGTAATTTATGGGGGTAAATTTTATCCCCATAGTTTTACTGGAAGGACGAATTTTATAGGAAGGACAGAAAATAGCAAGAGAAATGAAATTCAAGAAGAAATATCCACCAGACAGTGATAGCTGAGATCAGCAGATTTCTCACCAACAACTCACAGGAGAGCTTTGCCTCGTTACCTACCATCCCTGAAATCTGAGTCAAATACCAAAATCCCTGAAATGTAACTTCTTTGTAAAATGGGGACAAAGAGTTATACAAAATTATTGTTCTCAGATAAAATATCTCTGGGAAAACATACAGGCACTCAGACATGGTTGCTACTAGGCAAAGGGGCTGAGTGGATGTGAGACCAGTGAGTGGAAAGCACTTTAATGGCTTTCTGAAGCTTCTAAATTCTGACTACATGAATGTATTGGTGTGAAAAGAAATCTAAAGTAAAAAATGAATGTAAGTGGTGGTGATATCTGTTGTCAATAAAGTTAAAGTGCTTCAAAGTTGAGTGCTTTGCAAATTAAACAAGCCTCTATAGTGAGAGCAATTCAGGGGCTCAGGTAAAAGGCTCAGTGGTGGGCAGATTCACACACCTACATTAAGGCAAAAAACAAAAGAGATCAGTCCAAGACTGGTCTCTGAGGAAAGGGGGCAGTGAAAGCTACAGGGATGGGAGAGTTGAGAGAGTGGAGAGTACAGGTAAGGACAGTTAAGGACCAAGAAGGCCAGGAAAGGGGAAAAGTCAAACGTACTAAAGAAGAAAGACAACACAGGCAGAAGCAGCCTGACTTGACATGAAGAATACGATGACTTTCTAGTGCCGAAGAGCAGTGAGAGGAAATGGATCTTAATGCAGGCATATTAAAGACCAAGCAGAAGACAAAGAAAAGCAGATACAGATACTGTTCTGAAGATCAAAAGAAAGAATTTTTAAGAAGTAGTTGTGATTAGGCATTCCCATATCTTTCATTTACTTCTTTAAATAATTCAGTCATTCACATTTACCCTCTCTCTACACCTTAAATTCTTCTGCCTTATACGGTGAATTAGCTTGCCCTTATCCTCAAGCAAACAGCCCCAGAGGTAAAGGACCACAACCATATTTATTAAAATCTACCCAGAATTGTCTGCCAGAGTACTGGGTTTAGACAAAAAGGCAAGTGACGTATTTTATATATGATGTAACTACTACTTTTAAAGAAAGCCAGAAGAGTTCTACCATTCAAACAACTGAACACAACACTAGAAGACACAATGATTCTCTAGTGACTGCCTCACTCCTGCCCAGTAGGGCACAGATGGTGCTCTCAGTAAGCACAGCCTGACTAAAAGACTCACTAGGTGGAAAGACTAGTAAGTTTAACAGAGCACTTGGGGCCTGTGTCCAGAGAGGTATATCTCAAGATGAAATTCAGTTCCTGTTTCAAGGATGCTGCTCAGACAAAATTGTTCTTACCACAATCATCTTCCTATCTACTTAAAAAGGAGAAAGTTAACCTGTGGCCACCTTCAATCTCTGACTTGTCTGATTTCCCTTCTCTGTGCTCAAGGAGGCTCTGCCCTGAATGGCGGCTGTTTTCTGGAACAGGTCCTTAATGGGGGCTTCTCCTCTATCTCGAATGGGACTGGCCACCAGGGATGTGTTCCAGAAAAGCATGGCTAAAAGTGTACAGTCTTTAAAGTAAGGAAAAACGTTATGCTTAACATTACTCTGCCGGAAACACGGCACCTCTAAATTTTCTTTCTCCACTATATTAACTACAAAGAATGAAAAAGAACTACGTCTCAGGCTTGACCCCTTATTTCTCTGATTATCAGGTGAAAATAATTTAAAGCAGAACCCAAAACTATGAAGTAGGAATAAACTTCACAGAATACGTGCATACCTGTAAGCTAAAAACTGTGAGAAACTGAGAAAGATCTAAACAGATGGAGGGAGATGCCATGTTCATGGATCAGAAAACACGAGATATCAATTCTTTCCAAACTCACCCATAAATGTAAATACCAACCAAAATCTTAGTGTTTTAGAGAAACTGACATATTAACTAAATATCAGACAGCAATGCATAGGACCTAGAACATAGAAAACAATTCTGAGAAAGAAATACAAGAGTAGAGGGCTCACACTCCAGCTTCTGAGAATTACTATCAAGTTACAATGATGAGACAGTGTACCCTGGGCTTACACAGACCCGTGGGCCAGAACAAAACCAAGAACATGGTCAGCAGACTTTCAACCAAGATGCTAAGGTAATTCAATGGAGAAACAACAGTCTTTTCAATGAAAGGTGCTGGAACAACTGGCTTCCTTTACGTACCTCAATCCCTACTTTGTACTGCATACAAAAGTCAACTCAAAATGGATTACACAGAGCTAAATATAGCCCTAAAACTGTAAAAGTTCTAGAAGAAAACATCTGAGAAAATCTTTGTGACCTTGGGTTAGGGAAAGATCTCCTAGATAATCACAAAAAACACAATCCCAAAATGAAAAATATTGCTAAACTGGATTCTGGATTTTATTTTTTTTTAAATTGCTCTTTGAAAAACACTGTATTAAAGGCACATACAAGGAGAAAATATTTGCAGAACATCTAACTGATAAAAATATCTGCATCCAGAATACATACAGAACTCAGTAACAAGACAATTTAAAAAATGTATAAAAGATCAGAACTTCACCAAAGAAATATGGATAAGTCTGGAAGATGTTCTATGACTAGTCACTAGAGGAACACAAATGGAAAGTACAATGGGATACTCCTACACACCTGCTGAAACTGAAACGGCTAACCACAAAATACTACCATCGAAAATGCTAGCTAAGAGACAGAGAACTCTCACAGACTGTTGGAAGATCTGAGAAATGACAGTCATTATGGAACACAGTTCAGCTGTTTCTAATAAAGTCAAGCATACATTTACTAACCAACACTGTAATTCTAAGTATTTACACAAGAAATGTCCTACTATGACTTGAGGACTGCAGTTTTAAAACAACTGAAAAAATTTTAAAAATCTGAATGTCCCTCAACATGTATATGGTAAAAGAGAGTTGCTCTTATATTTACAAAATAAGACTTTGGATGCCTTTTACTTTCCATGAAAAGGAGAAATACACTTTGTCAAGTTACCCATCCAGCACATTTTCTCCCTAATAAATCACAGTTAACACTGAAAATATTTTCCCTATATCAACTAGAGGAAACAGGTATAAAACAACTAATTTATGCGTCTCAACTAGTCTTAGTGCTGCTGTGGGAAAATTAACAAGAAAATGATAGGCAAGTCTAATCCACTAAAACAAATTTAAATATTAATGGAGAAAAGTTTTATGTAGCTATTTTGTCACTTAAAAACTAAATTCTGTCACAAATAATCAACAATGCTCTTAGCAAAGTTTCATATCCAAACACAACTTAACAATGCAAAGGAAAAAAACGGAACTCTAGACCATTCTCTCATATGTGAGGAACTAATGCTTGAAGTCCACGTACCTGAATGTTTTCTCTACTCCAGGTATGTGGTGTTTTAGTGGCAAGCAATTTCAGATCCTGAATAGTCAGTTTCTTTACTGCTTTTCTGGGGTCGTTCTTCAAATACTGCAGTAGAAGCTGGATCTATAAAGGGTGTAAGTTTATGAATAACATTGCATGCAGGGAAGTGTCACTGGGGGCACTGCAGACTTGCGGCAGTCCTGTCATCATAACTGGGTGCATGTGCGCAAACACTTTCCCTGCATGTAAATGATAAAATCCCAGGTTCCAGCACAGGATAGGGCCTTCCACACTCAACCCTTTCATTTCTTTACTGCCAACTCCCTGATCTGCCACAGGCCCCACCTCCATCTCATTTTCCTCAAGGGCTCCCAAGTCAAGTACTATGACTACAGAGGAAAAAAAACCAAAAAACCAGCAGCAGGAAATTAAACTGACCTCCCTCAGAAATAGGGATCTTATTGTCAAAACCAATGAGTCCCTTAGTGCTTTGTTCTATATTCAATATGCAAGTTTACCGAAGAAAAGGCAGTTGAAAAGAGAAATTACCTGCTTGGGTGTATCAACCAAAGACGAGGCTGCAAGCAGAGTAAATGTGTGCAAAGAAACAATCACCATTTTGGTGGAAGGGTAGGATGTGACAAGCTGCTGGAGAAGCTGCCGGGCACTGGAAGCCAAGATGGCGTCATGGTGCATGTGCTGCAGGATTGGGATCAACCTCAGCTTCAAGTCCACTGGTGTGGCTAAACCTAGAATCAAGAGTACTGATCACCATTCCTCAATAACAGCTGACACCAAAAGCGTCCGTCATGAAGTTGATGCTCAAACAGCAAGCACTTAGCAAGCATCAGCTTCCATTACTGACAGAAGCCCCACGTCACCAACCATACTAAATGGCACATACGTACCTTGGATCATCTCACTGATTTTATTACAGATTCCCACAGCAAAATCCCTTTGGAAAGAGAAAACAGCAAAAATGTTAAAACCAAAACATTAATTTTGCAGAAGTTTTCTAAGGACTTAAACATATTCAATCAGCACAAGAGAAATACAATTCTCTAAACTGTAATCAATATTCCAGCAGTCAGTTGGGGGAGGTGGGGGCAGCGTAAGAAACAAAATTCCAGCCACCGAATGAGTTTATGTCAACGCTGCTCCTATGTTCTCGAGAGCCACCCTGACCCATGAGGATGGCTGCCATCTGCCTTGCTGAGTGACATGGTCTGAAAGGTCTGAGGCTACCATTCCATCAGAATCAGATAGTCCCAGGACATCTTTCATGGAAATTCTCAGCAACAAACACAATTAGTGCTGAAATTTTCAACTGACTCCAGGTTTATCCTGCAACAACAATGCTAAGGTCTTCACTTTTGGTACCAAGGCTTCAGCAGCTGGGCCAGCATGAGCCACCACTGAAGAGGTACGATAGTGAACTGTGCCTCCCCACTGCCCTCGACTAGGAAACTGCACAGTGGTGCCTTCTGCAGGCCCGGAGAAAGCGGGACAATTGTTACTAAATGCCAATGCCCAAATAGCTGTCTCCATGGCATTCTCATAGGACGGGCAGCCCATGCATAGCCAGTGACTATCTCCAGATATAGTACCAGGGCATGGTTAGGTCATGAGATGAACTGGCCTTTCTCACAAAAGGCCACAGCATTCAGGTTTGTTTTTTTAGCAGTTTTCTCAAAAGATGCATAGTATAAGCTCTTCAAGGAAAACTGGGAAAATATGTTGACAAATTGAGCTCCTAAGCAGAAATTGGAATTTTAAAAAGAACTGTATCATCATGAGCTCCGCAGTTTGCTATTTAAAGACTTTTCTAAAAAGATCAGTGGTGATAGTAACAAATGTGACCACTGATACTACAGACTGAAATGAGTCAACTATTAGAGGACAGCATGATGCCATGAATCAGTGTTTTCCAGAAGACCAGTAGGTAAGTTACACAATTATAAGTGGTAAAATTACAGTGGACTTCAATATTGAATAATTTTAGAGTCCACATTGTAATTACCCTTAAGAAACTACCACTTGCTAGCTCTGTTCAGTATCAAGTGAAAATAGACAATTCTATATGAAGCCTTTAAAAGCATCTCCTCTTTTCCTACCACACAGCCCTGACAGATAAAAGATAAGAGAGCAGAGGTTTATGAGTTTAGGACAGACTTTAGAGATGAATCTTCTTCATCCAGTAACACTCTGTGCTGATTCCATTCTACTAGAAGTGCTTATTTCCCTTAGCTAATGCCAATGTTTGCACTTTATATCTGTTTTATGGATTTCAGCTGTTTCCCCAAATAATGTAGACTCTCTTGGGAAATACTACTCGCCATTTACATTTTCTGCATCCCCTTGTGTGTGTACACCTCTGTTAAGCTGCCCTCTAACAACTGTTCCAGGAAGCCAGGTGCTGAAGGCCTGTGCTTACTTAGATTGTGCAGAGAAGTTTGCAGCAGCAAAGACAGCAGCTTCCACTTCTACATTGTCGTGTGAGTCCAGACTCTGGCGAATACTGTGATGAGCATTTTTCCTCTCAGGAATGATTGACGCCAGACTTCCTAGCATCCTAGGGCAATGGATAAACATAAATGGAAATACAGTGAGTCTAAGGGCAGGAAAAGATGATGTCAGGTTATTTTTGCTTCTTTTCCCTTATCATTCTTCTAGAAAGCAAGTTTCCTAAGGTCAATTGCCACTTCATCATCCTTAAACTATCCCCAACCTTCTATTCAATGGGCACTCCAGGAATACTTCATATTCATCTATCACCTCATTTCCTCCTCAGAGACTTTTCTTTTTCATCAGCAGAAACTAGTGCTATGAGAGTGTGCCTCAATGGAAAAATCAGATACCTATCAAACATTAAGATATTCCTATATCAATTATCCTATTAAAAAAATAGTACTGCAGTCAAAAATTTCACAGTGAAAGAAATGAAATTATAATCACTTATATGCCCAGTAGCTTTTCAAAGATACATTTTAATAGCCAGATTCTTTATATTTCTTTTTTCTAATTTATTTATATAAAAATTTCACATCATTGTAATTCTTTATATTTCTATAGTGATTTTCAAACTTTGCTTTTAGCATATTTTTTGCACTTTATCAGATAGCCAGTCAGGCTCACTTTGTATTAAGAGCAATGCTTTACGAAGCTCACTCAAGTGTCAGGGTCTCAAAATACACAATGGCCGGACTTCATGCTTCCCCAGTGGGGGTTAAAAAAACTGACATTTTTCAAAACTACAAAGCTACATACTTAAATTATCCCCGCTCTCCCATTTCCCCTATAAAATAGAACATGTGAGAATATGGCAGGGCCGACGGGAAGCAGGCATACAGCCATTAGTGGCCAGTCACTCACACCTGGTCACTGAGTATCACTCTGTCAGGCTCGGAGACAGGCGATGTAAACATGTGCACCTATCTGTATCCTGAGATACACAGTATTTAATAGCTAAGGACAGAAAATATAAGAAACATGGTGCTGAAATGCAACTTAACAAAGAGCATAAAATTAGCAATTAATTCTGCTTGTGGTTTTCAGGTCCTAAGGTTTTTGTGGTTTTTTTATATGATTATAAAACATGTCTGACAAAGGACTGATATCTAAAACATATAAAGAACTCCTATTACTCTATAATAGAAAAGCAAATAGCATTTTAAAAGATCTAAACAGATTAACAAAAGGAAACGGGTAGCCGGGCATGGTGGCTCTGCTTGTAAGCTTCAGTCTATGAAGCGGCAGGGGCTAGGGATCGCAGTTCGAGTGCCGCCTGGGGTCCGTAGGTGAGACCTAGTTCCAAAAAAATAGCATGCATGGTGGCGCGTGCCTGTAATCCCAGCTACCTGGGAAGCTGAGGTTGGGGATTGCTTTGAGTCTATGGTACCCTGGGCAACAAGAGCCTGTGGTTCCACAGGCAAAAATAGTGAGACCTAGTCTCAAAAAACAACAAACAAACAAACAAACAAAAAAAGGAAATGGGTAAAAGACTTGAAAAAAACTCTTCTTAAAAGAAATATGAATAGCCCTAGGCACATGGAAAAGTGCTTGACATCAGGGTAATGCCAATTAAAATCACCACAAACCCTTTAAAATGGCTAAATTTAAGACTGTGAGATCACCAAAAGTTGGCAAAGGTGTGAAGTCACCAGAACTCTCATTGGTGGTGCGACTAGAAAATGTCCACTAAGGTCAGACAATTTCTCATGAAGTTAAATATATAAATACCCATACTATGATTCATCAATTTTACTGAATTTTAGATATTTATTTGCAAGAAAGGAAAGCATACTCACAAAAAGTCTCATACAAGACTGTTCATAACACAATTATTTATCAATCTTATAAGCAATCAAAAAGAATGAATTACTGATGTACAAGAATTTTAAAAACATTGAGTGAAAGGTCTTATACAAAAATGTAATTATATACTTCATTAAAAACAGAGGGGGAATGCACAGACAGATGAACAGGTATGTGAGAAACCAAGTTTAATAAAAGATAAACAGAGTCCAGTGGTAGGTAATGCAAGTGGTTCCTTGCAATATTCTTTTGGTTTTACTGGACTATGAGGATTTTTTTGATAATAAAAATTTGGAAACAATTTTAAGCAACATTTTAATACATTTAGCCACAAGCCAAACATGTCATTTAAAAAGTTCTCTTAAATGATTCAACTAGTAAAAGAATTCGTTTCCTCTATAATTAGATTGCATTTTAAAAACCTTATAATGTAATGTTTAACATGTTAAGTTTAAAATTACATTTTGTTTTTAAAAAATAAAATAAAACTACATTTTGCTTTATGTCATTTTCTTATATCAGGAGAAACTATAAAATTGTGAAAATTCTCTAAGTTACTCAAAATGTATTGTCAAGAGTGTTTGATGCTGATATTGTCCAGAATATTAGTTTGGGGTTGTTAAAAATACACCTTTTTAATTTTTGATATTTACTTTACAAATTGCAAACTTTATGAAACTGTTTGATCACTTCTTCCTCCGAGCCTTTTTCCTCTTCCTGCTTAGCAGCTTTTGAAGCAGTTCCCTCTGTTGCAAACTCCTAAAGTCCTGCATATCTGGACATCTTTTTATATCATACTTCTTTCTTAAATGGCAACTTTAAATTCCTAGTTCAACTTACCCTACCTCTATTACTAATAGCATCAAGCATGACTATTGAAAATTCTAATTCCAGTCTGATTTTCTTTCCTATAAAGCATTTTTTTTCTTCTGGAAATCTGAAGTTTTACAGACAATTCTTACAGGGAAAAAAGAAAGCAAAAATTAACTGCTATGGGGAGCAGACAATGAGTAGAATATTTATAGCTGTCTCATCAGAAAAATAACCTATGTTGGAGAAAACAATTTAGACATTACAAAAGAACATGAAAAAACCTCTTGTGATTCTTAACCCAATGACCCCGACTCACATTATATATTTTTCACATTATATATTTCACATTATATATTTTTCACATTATATATTTTTCCTAAGACTATATGAACACATACCTCATGTTGCTGAAAACATCATAATAAAATGTGTATTAATGATCACTTCCTTTAAGTGACTGGCACCTCTAGGTCAACAAAGAGACTTCATTCTTTAAATGTCATACTGTAGTTTACACAATAACTATTTGCATGCAAATTATTTTTCTCTAATTTTCCATTTTATTTTCAAAAATGGTACTATGATTATCTGTGTGCATAGTCACCAATTTTTAAAATGACATACCAAAAAAGTTCTATAATTTGCTGAATTAAAAGGTAAGAACACTGTCATACTCTGTTCACAATTTAATTCTTCAAATGACTGAGGAACTATACAAGGACTAAATTCTCAACCACAGAGAACTGATTCCTGGTATAAAAACTTGGAAACTTCAGGAAAAAGTGACATCCTAGACCCCACAGTTGGAGAGAACAGTCTGGGCAGGAAAATTAGAAATGAGCTTTTAATTCAGGAAAGTGAATTTCAAAACCCAACAGTGACACCTACAGTGTAATACCTAGAGCAGAACTACAGAGAAAGCTATCCCACACTGTGTGGAGGACTTACAAAATGAAACTTTAACAAAATAGAGATTTTTTTTTTCAATGCCTAAGAAAAGACTAGAGAAACTAAAATGGTATGAGGTCTTCTCCAAAGTTGGAACATAAATTATCGCATATAAAAATGAGCATATAAACCAGGGTTGAACACAGAAATCTAACTGGCAATATTAAGACAAGGATCAGGAAGTGCTAACCTCCACCAGAGCTACCTCACCTGCATATAACACCTACCTACAAAGAGGAAAGTTTCAAACACAAGTTAGGCGATAATTTATAGCCAAAACAGTATGAACCAGAAATGGGTATAGATTTGGAGGATTGCCATGGCCACTGAGTCTTAGTTGAACAAACAAAAATAAAGTCCCAGGATTCAAAATGGAAACAGTAAACAGATCCCTTTTGGAAGGAAGAGGGCATAGGATTACAGCACCAACAGTTCAATGGACTCTCAACAGCATGACCTACCTCAGCGTGATGGCTCGTGCCACAGGGTCATTGCTATGGATCACAGAGAAAATTCTTTTCACAAATTCATCCACATTTAGAATCTTCTCCAGATGCTTCTCACTTTGTTGAGTAACTTTAAGAACACAGAGCCTCAAGAAATTATTTCTATGAAAAAGCAAAAATATAATACATGAGACCACTTTAGATCATAAGTTAATCAGGAATCAAAGTCAGAAGCCAATGTTCACTAACCTTATTACCTGTCTCTTTGCTAGAAGAGTTGAAATCAATGCTTTAGGCAGGTGCTACACCTCAGTAGAGAGCAATGCCTACATTTTCATGCAGGGATGCAAGAAACCCTGGAGCTGAGCCCGCTATCGTGTTATAACCAAGGCCAGGGGTCAGATGCTCCCTCCCTCAAGCTAATACTATGTCTTAAAAAAAAAATTACTATGTCTCTTTTCCTTCAAGTCTGATTTGGAGTCTGGAAGAACACATGAATGCACACAGAATGGTAAGGAGAGATTGAGAGGAATGGGGTGGGGGGGAGGAACAACGACATGGTTTTTAATTTAGTGCTATAGGCATTTCACAGAAACATACAATCTCATGCCATGAAATAAGCTAGATCAAATCAGAAACTTCTCAACACTCTGTACAAAGCCACAGATACTTTTAAAACCTTCAATAATATATTAAGGTTGTCTTCACTGGTTTATCCTAAGTTCCAAAGAGCTAGGCATGCTCTAGTTTACACTTTTGCACAAAACATCATTAAGTATATATACATGATGGAATATTACTCATCAATTAAAAATGACAAATTCGACGATTTTATGACAACATGGATGTACTTAGAAGAAATCATATTAGCAGAAACAAGTCAAAAAGAAAAAGAAGCCAAATGGTTTCACTAATATATGGGATATAGTGAAAAAATAAACAAAAGCCTTGAGGAAAAGTCAGAACAACCTAAGCACCAAACTAAAGCACACAACTTTGAGCAGGAGAGCAGAAGGGAAAGGGGAGGAATGGGGGGGTGGGGTAAATCCCTGGGATTACAATGATGTGAAATTTATATATAAATTTTTAAAAACTCATTAAATCTCAAACCAGAAAGTGCTACATGCTGCCATGTGCATTCACAAAAACAGTAACTACTTGTATGGAAATACCACAGTAAGAACAAAAAGCAAAATAGAAAACAAAGAAATATGAACAAGTGCTTCATGACACTGAGGCTTTTAGAAGACTTACCCGACTCTGAAAACATCAGCTAACTTGAGGAATGCAGAGTTGATGAGGATAGGAAAAGGGTATTTCTGAAAGAGCCTGGGAAAGCGAACAACCGCTTCACACTGTTCACCAAGTTTACCAGATCGCAGGCCTGAGAAGAGCATAAAAAGGGAAGGGCGGTTCACAATGTGTGGCTATAATAAGGCAAAAACATTGAATAAATATCAATGTAGGACACAATAGAAATGGCACATGATAAAATGATTTACACAGTAAAGTAATAGCCATCCTTAACTATTAAATACAAATGCAAACCAGTACCTGTTTAAAGATATAGTTAGGTGTACCAACAGGGGAAAGACCCAGACTGATGGAAAGGGGGGACAACTGAGATAGAGACTTAGAATCATCAATGAAAAGGTACAGGAACACTGACAAACAGGTGAGAACAGACCAGCTGGGCAGAAATGTAAATAAGCAGGGAGTACTGACAATGGCCCTGCAAAGGGGTATAAGCACAGGCTTGGGCATGTACTCCATGGCCTTGTCCAGGTTCTGGTGAGAGCTTTCAGGAACTGTATAGCTCAGAGAAGTGGCCTTCCCTGCTTGCAGTGTCAGCTAACTAGGAACAAGTCTTGGAGTGCATTTTGGGAAACTCAGACGTGTTAGTTTTTTGTTTTTTGGGATTTTGAGACTAGGTCTTGTTTTTGCCTGTGGAACCGCAGGCTCACCGTTGCCTGGCGTACCTAACTCAAATAATCCCCAGCCTCCCAGGTAGCTGGGATTACAGGCGCACGCCACCACACCCAGTTATGTTTTTTTGGAAATAGGGCTTGCAACGTGCTTCCGGCGGGACTCGAACTGCGATCCCTGGCCCCGGCCACGGCTACCTAGGCTGCCGCTTACAAGCAAGCGCCACCATGCCCGGCAGAGACCTGGAAGTTTTGAAACTTGAAAGTTGAACTTGGCCTTCTCACCTTTGCTTTGGTTCAAAAAGCGTAAACACCTTAAACATGTGAAGGATGAAATGACTGGATGCTTAAAACTGTCAAATTTTTAAGAACACTGGCTATTTCCCTAACCCATGACACACTAAACAAGTGACACTGAGTGTGTAGAGGGGTGACCAAGGGACCCCCCCCACACACACACACAGTGAAAATCTCTTTAAGTGCAATGACTTGGATTTCGGGTCACAGTGGCCAACACGTGCTCCTGCTCCCCACAGGGAACTGGAGGAAGGGTGACCTATGTCTTGGGCAGATTATGGCTCCCCTCTCATTCCAGCACAGGTCTTATTCGAGCACGCCCATCATGCTAGTTGGATGAGGCAGCGTCCACTTCGCAGACCAGACAGACGGCGGCCTATTCCATACCCCTAACACGAGCGACTTGAACTACCCTCGGTCCGTGCCCGACCCTCCTCTGTTTACAGAGCTGTCCCCCGCCGGCACCGACGTGGGATTTTTCCACTTCGGGGAGTACCAGGGTCGCAGGAACCCCGGGGCTCGCGATCTCGTCGGTGAGGGCGGCTGAACTGGCACTCCCGTGACCAGGGGCCCGCAGTGGGAAACACTTTCACCGCCCCAGGCGGCGAACTCCCTCCGCGCCGGCGGACAGCGTAGCCCAAAGCGAACAAGAGCAGACACCGCCCGGCCAGACCCCTCAGGCCCCACGTCCAACCCCCACCCCCACCCCGCCTCCGCCGCCGTGCGCATGCGCCGACTCCAAGAGGCCCTGCCCACCCGCCGCGTCGCGCCCGCGAGGCCGCTCGTCCCCCTCACCTTTGTCTAACTCCATCAGGGCGGAGTTGGCATCCAGCTCCTGCTCGCCGTAGCCGGCGTCGGCCAGGAACGACTTGTTCGAGTTTGCCGCCATGATTGGGAGCGTCGGCGACTCGACACGTCTATTCAGAAAATCGGCCCACGCGGCCCCGCACCGCCATCTTTCGCCACCGCCTCGTCCCCGCCCTCCGCTCAGCGCGGTCACCCTCCCCCCACCACCCCGCGTCGCGCATGCGCCCTGGTCGGGCCGCCGCCCGCCAGGGCTCCGGCGGACTTCCGCGCAGGCGCTCTGAGCGCTCGGAGAGGCCCGCGGCTCGCGGCCGGGCGGTCTAGGGGCGGGGCCGGCGGGGCGACGTGCCTCCGCGGCGCCAGACACGCGGGCGCCCGCCAATGGGCGAGCGTGACGTCAGTTTGGCGGGGAGTTTGGTGGCCGGGGCTTACGGTGGCGGGAGTTGGAGGCGGCCGCTAACCGCGTTCTGAGGGCGCGAGCCGCGCGTTCGACCGACTGCGGTCCGTCGGCGCTCTTCCCTTGGTGGCGCCCGCCCTCCGCGCAGATGCTCTTCCACTCACTGCTCCACCAGCCCCGGTTGGGCGCCCCAAGGCGCGGTGAGTAGCGGCCCTTAGCCCCGGCCCCTCCTTGGCCGAGGCCGCCGCCCCGCCGCGCGCCCCCGCGGCCCGAGGCCCGGCCGGCGCCCTCTCCCGGCCCGGGCCGCGCTCGTCCTAGGCGCCCGCGCGGCGGGGCGGGGCGGACGTTGGACGGGCCTGTGGGGCAGTGGGGCGGCCTCCCCCGCGGGGGGCCTTTCCACGCCGCATCGGGGCCGATCCGCTCGTGGGTGCTCGCGGGCCTATGGTTTGCGACGAGACTCGGGAATCCGCCCACCCCCGCCTCAGGAACGCGGCCGGGCCGAGGAGACAAAACATCTGCTTCCAGCATGGCCCGAGGA
>PVHY01008405.1:39159-61663 GCA_004024945.1 Uropsilus gracilis
AGAATCAGCTCTCCTTTTCCCTTCCTTGTTCAGGTTGTAATCTTCGTCCTCTGGTCTTCTACCCACCCCCATGGATGATCCTCTCCTTAACCAGATCTCTTTTCACCACCTACAGCTCTCTGGTCTCTATACTTTAAAATGGTTTCTATAAAAGCTGAAGGAGCACTGTCACCCCACTCAGAGCATTAGTCTCCAATTGCATCCTAAACTCACTTTCCTTATACCTACTGTATTTACCTACTTTAGGGAGTATTTCCATTGTTTTAAACAAGCTTTTGGTCAGCCAGAAACCTAAGAGTTTCCAGTATTCCTCCATCTTTTTCAAGGTACGCTTTTCAGAATAAATCTCTTGAATCTGCCCACCCCGTTGGTCCCCCAGAGATTTTGCAGCCTCCGAGTGTCTGGACTGTCCTTATCTTTTCCTGGTTTGGGTCCTAATGCCTTCTTGCCTGGACTATACCAAATCTCCAAGTGACCTCAGTTTCCCACTCCTCTGTCTGTTGTCTGCTCTATGGAAATCTCATTATTCATTTGTGTATTTTTAAATTGCTAGCTGAAAGTTTTTATCATAATCTTAAACTTTTATTTCTAACTGCTGTGATTATTGACACTTTAAAATTAAAACACTATACCAATTTTAAGTTGTATCTAATAGAACATAAATAATACTGTGATTTAGGCTGGGCACGGTGGCTCGTGCCTGTAAGCTTCAGCCTATGAAGCGGCCAGGGCTAGGAATCGCGGTTCGAGTCCCGCCTGGGGCACGTAGCGAGCTAGTTCCAAAAAATTAGCTGGGCATGGTGGCGCGCGCCTGTCATCCCAGCTACCTGGGAAGCTGAGGCTGGGGATTGCTTGAGTCTGTGGTACCCCAGGCAACAAGAGCCTGCGGTTCCACAGGCAAAAATAGTGAGACCTAGTCTAAAACAAAACAAAACAAAAATAATAATACTACTGTGATTTGGTAATCATATCATTTATTGTGAAATATGAACAAATTCAACTGTTAGATATTCTATAGGGCTGCATTTACCCCTATTTCTCCCCCCCATTTTATTCTCCCACACATTTGTTCTTACGTAATTTGATTTTAAACTTGAAAAGTTATTTTATCCATTACTTGTCATACTGTTCTATGTAAAATAATCTATAAATTGATGTTTTCTGTGATCGTAAGACTAAATGTTGAAACTTTTTCCTTGGTTAAAAGTATGTCTTCCAAAAAGATGGATTTGGGTGTTTATGCCTTTACTAAAGGAATTTTCCAACTGTTTTTATACTGTGTTTTAACAGAAAGTTTAGGATTTGGCATGGGCCTGTCTTTCTTTTGAAAAGTAGCTGAAACAGTGATGAAGGGAGGGAAGAACAGGAAGGCCTCAACTTATTCATACACATACATAGAAATTTACAGACCTGCACATAAATGAAAATTTAGCTTCTGGAAATTAAATCTCTGAAAACTTATGTCTTTGTGTATTCCTTAGAAAATTTGCATGTAGCCTGGCCTTAAGTGTACACTAAGGTATGAACAGACTTTTTCAAGTAGTTGTTGTGGGAACAAGCATTACAGTTCCAGGTTGAAACAATATAGCACACTAAGGGTTCAAAAGCCACTTAAAGGGCTTTTCCATGAAGTCTGTTGTAAAGAGGGCAAGGGGGTAGTTAGGGACTAGTTAGTAAGTAGCTGGCTCACTAGGCCATTTGTTGGCATTTGGATATTAGTTTGTAGGCAGTGAAGTGATGTTGAAGTGGTGACTGTTAATTTGAAGAATTTGGTTTTCAGAGCATGCCATCTTCAATTCTACCTAGACTGTTGAAGATTTGATCCTTTTGAATGTGTGTGTTGCCAGTCAGATTCTTTGACTCCCAAATGGCAGTGTACATTTATATAACTTTAGAATAGAGGCTTTTGTTATTGAACTTACTCTGTAAGTGAATATTTGTGAACTTGACGAAAACATTACTGAATTATTCTTTTGGTTATCTTTAATGCCTTGTTTACAAAGATAGCTGACATTGAGGTCTATCTCCTACCCCCTCTCAGGAATCATTACTAAAGTTTAGTGGAATTTTTTTTGCCTCCTTTGTAATGATTCCTTCAGGTTATCTCCATGCACATCCAAAACTGGGTTTTTCTTTTTTTTTTTTTTCCTTCTTTTGAGACTAGGTCTTGCTATGTTGCCGGGGAACCACAGACTCATGTTTCCTGGTATACCATAACCTCAACCTCCCAGATAGCTGGGATTACAGGTGTGCGCCACCATGCCCAGCTATTTTTTGAGACTAGATCTCACTACATTGCCCCGGGTGGGTCTCAAACTCACAGACTCAAGCGATTCCTAGTCTCGGCCTCCCTTCCTAGGCTGGGATTAAGGGCATGCACCACAGGGCCCGGCCCCCAAAACTGGGTTTTTCTGAGGTTAATTCAGGCTAAGATGGCTTCTCCAAATAATATTTTTGATACAAAGTGGGAATTTAAAGTGCCCCTACGTATGAATTTCTTGTCTTTGGACAGTTCTCAATAGATTGTAAATTCCTTGTTTCCTCTGATACATTAAAAAAAAAAAAAAAAACTTGGTTCTCAGCAACTGTTGAGAAAATGTTTCCATATTTAAAATGTGTTGACTCACTTATCAGGTGATAAATCTTTGAAGGAGATTTACTATTTGGTATAATAAATGTTACATCTCTGACTTAAGCAGCATGAAAGTTCCTTCCCCCTGAAAATCTTTTCTTGTACATTCACTGAGTGTATCTCTTGAGGCCTTTATTTTCCCTCTTCTGAGGACTCCCGCCTCTACAAGTACTAATTTGATGTGATTGAGCTCTGGAGGTGGGTGCAAGACAGTACTCTAACATTGTTCTAGTACACTTGAAGATCCTCTGACTTACTGCTGTTAACACTTTCAAATCCCGGAATTTTAGCACTGGGAAGGAAGGAAAGACATGAAATAATTTACTTGTGAATTTGTTGTTGGCTGTAACAGGTGCCTTGATGAACATAGATTCTTTTTAACTCTGTTGATTTATGTGTGACACGGCATGTGACTGAAGAGTATATAGGAATGTTGATTTAGAAATTATTAAAAAACAGAATTTTAATTGAAAAAGCGACTTCAGATGGCAGTGCTTTCATGGTTTGTGTCTTTGGTAGGGAAAAATGAGTAAGATCTTTTTTAATGTGCAAAACTTGTTTCTTGCAGTAGTTAGCACAAGTCTCCATTTAACATGGTACACTCAGAATATCACAGCAGAAGTTGGGAGTGCTCCTTCATCGCCTGAGGAGCCATCAGAAACTATATTCTGGAGGACCATGAAAGCTTTTAACTGCATTTGTGAGAAGTGCTGAAATGTGATACTTTATCTGAGTTTGGTAAGAGTTGTGTTTTCTTTTAGGGTGGTCTTCACAATACCCTCTGCAGTCCCTTCTAGCTGGTTACCAGTGCCACTGCAATGATGAGCACACTTCTTATGGAGAAACAGGGGTCCCAGTTCCTCCATTTGGATGTACCTTCTCTTCTGGTAAGAGAATTACCATCTGGCTAGGTCAAGTGAGCTGTCTTGGTTAAGTGAGGTGTTTCATACTTAATGGAAAATACACTAGCGTGTCTTGCTGTCAAGAAAAAGTAAGTCAGATAAGTCACACAGCTTCTCTAACAGTTGCTTTCTCCTGATTTATGAAATAGACTTATCTCCAGCATAAGTATGCAGTTCCTCTAAAGAATGTGACTGTTGCAGTCATCAGGTTCTTGTCCTAACTGGTAAGGGGAAAATGTTGCTAAGGTTCAGCCAGAATGAGAGCTGTTGTGCCTGCTTGATCTGATTGAATATTTCTGGAATACATTGGGAACATATGAACAAAAGTGGAAGTACTCATCCCTTCTGTTTATAGTTCAAGAAGAAAAGTAGACTGTTGTGAAAAGCGGAAAATTGAACCAAACAGACCTAGCCTGCTGGTGACCAGTACCCTGGGCCTGTACTTGCCACAGCTGGAACCACTCTTAAAGTAACTCTGGTGATTGAGCCACTCTCTGAAAGTAACTTCGGTAGTTCTCAGTCACTTACTGAATCAAACAGACTTTAAGCTATCTTTTTTTCGAAGTACCTCCGTACCATATCAGGTGCTACTTGGATAAAATCACATTCCCTCTTTTCAAATAGATTGTGGTTACCTTGTCACTTCCGGTCACTCTGTTTTATGGTTTATATGGCTTCATACTCAGCTTTGAAATGTGTCATTATTTGTGCATCTCATTTTTATTTCTTACTCAGCTCCTAACATGGAGCACATATTAGCAGTCGCCAATGAAGAAGGCTTTGTAAGATTGTATGACACCGGGTCACACACCACTAAAAAGAAATGTGTTAAAGGTAAGCTGTGTTTCAGCATATTCTTAGTAAAATTTTAAGTAGACTATTGTTTGAGAACATCCCCAATAAAATTTACTCCTCATGAAGTTTATTTAGGGATCAGGTTAAAATTAAATGAACTGCCTCTCCATCAATAACTGAGTTCTGGAATGATGCTTTTACTAAAAGTTACAAAAATCTCAAGATTTTTAGCCTCAGGATTAAAAATCATTTTCTCTTTTAACATATTACATCTTTAGCACTTTACATGACTGGGGGGAGTATTCCTGTAATTTTCTATTGACCAAGCATGTTGCATATATCAGCCAAAGTTCTTTCCTTATGAAACTGGTAATTTGGAACTGAAAAGTTAAGTGTTAATAAAATAAAGATGCAAGGGATATAGAAGTAAAGAAAACACCAAAAGTGTCAGAGAAACATACGTTAAGAGAATGGCAGGGGAATTGTTCATGAAGAAAGGGCCATGTGAGTGGGTCTGTGATCTGTTTTCCCCCAAGGGAGATGACTCAGGCACCCCAGGTAGAAAAGGGGCCCAAAGGAGGCCAAAGATAGGAAATAGGGAGTGGTCCAGTGGATTGAGTAAACTACATGGAGACTAGTGAGAGATAAGTCCTAAAGACAGAAAGAGACCGGGGTGCAAAATCTTGCATGGCAGCCTATTTTAGAGACCATTTAGAAAGCATCATGAAGATTTTTCTACTGGAGAATGTTTCAGAAAGTTTTCGTTTTAGACAATAGAGACTCATGAAAGGAATTTGCTCTTAGATGGTGGTTTCCCTTGTGGTAACAGGGATTGTGTAGTGTCTGTGAGTCTACAAATTCCTTGGCCCTTGAGCCAGGGTACTAGACTCTGCTCATCACTCCCAGGCATTTGGAAACTATTTGCTGCTCTGGCTGTTCTCTGGCTGCCTCAGTCTAGACCTTCACATCACCGTTTTCTTTGTTTAGAATGGATGGCTCACTGGAATGCTGTTTTTGATCTGGCCTGGGTCCCTGGAGAATTTAAACTTGTAAGTGAACTTGTGTTTTATTGGGGTCTGGGCAGATATTGGTACAAAATTGCTTTAATGAATTGTGACACCTTATTTTTTAAAAGGTTACAGCAGCAGGTGATCAGACAGCCAAGTTCTGGGACGTAAAAGCTGGCGAACTGATGGGCACATGCAGAGGCCATCAGTGCAGCCTGAAGTCGGTTGCCTTTTCTAAGTTTGAGAAAGGTGAGTTTGCATTGCCTCTTCTAGAAATGTGCCATGTAATTCTGTTTTCAACTCTTTGTACTCTCTTGATCTTCCTTTATTTCACTTTTATAAGGAGAAGGAAAGGTTGAAGTCTGAACCGCAATATAGCAACAGCTCAGGGAAAGCTGAAGGGTGTCTGAGTGAGCTCTTGCCCAGTTTCCTTTTTTTTTTTCCCATTTCCAGTTTTCTGTTTCTTTTCTCTTTCCTCCACTTATGTTTTTTTTAATCACTTGCAATTTTTTTTATATAAATAGACTGATACCATATCAAAGAGATGACTGAATGTGACTTTGGGATAATGAAGTCAAATTCTGTGGTTTCCTTTATCATCTGTTTTAAAAGGGGCATTTTAATTTATTTGTCTGAACACTTGGGAATGTTAAATGCAGTTGCCAAGCTGATTTGATCTCAGAAGAGGTCAGTTTTAATCTTCTGTGATCACTGTTGAGACTGGAGCCATAGAGAAAATAAAACAGCATGATTTCCTATCTCTGGCTTCATTAACACCTTGGCTCCACTTACATCTGCTGTAGTTTACTGCACTCGGGGGTTTACTCTGAGGTTGTAAATATAAGCTAACAAACAACTAAAGGCAAATATTTAGGGTAGGAAAGAAAAGAGAACATGATATTCAATGATCCCTTTTTCAGAACCACTGACATTGTGTGTGAATGTGGCCGCATGGGACACTTTGGCAGGCTATTTTGCTAAACTCTAGTGGAGGGCATGCTTCCCAGCTTACATAGATGTCCTACAGTTTAATGCTGTGTTTCATACTACTGGGTTCTTGCAAAGTCATTTGTAACCCCCTGGACCTTCTTTTTTCCTGTTAAACACAAGAATATTAAAGTGTAAAAATGAGATGAGATATGAATGTGTTTTTAAAAATAGCCATTTAGCCGGGTACGATGGCTCTGCCTGTAAGCTTCAGCCTATGAAGCGGCGGGGCCTAGGGATCGCGGTTCGAGTCCCACCTGGGGCCCGTAGCAATACCTAGTTCCAAAAAAATAGGTGGGCATGGTGGTGGTGGTGCCCACCTGTAATCCCAGCTACCTGGGAAGCTGGGGCTAGGGATTGCTTGAGTCTGTGGTACCCCGGGCAACGAGAGCCTACGATTTCACGGGTAAAAATAACGAGACCTAGTCTCGAATGAATGAATGAATGAATGAATGAATGAATGAATGAATGAATGAATGCATGCATGCATGCATGCATGCATGCAGCCATTTGAATGTGTAGTTGACTTGGTGCGCGCGCGTGCATGTAAAAGTACCATGGGTAGAAAATACTGGTTTAAATTTCTCAGCTTTTTTTTTTTTTTTGAGATTAGGTCTATGTATTTTTTTAAAGTTCCTCCAGGGATTCCAATCTGCAGTGCGTTTCTAAATGTTGAGAAACCTTGATCTGCACCCTAGTCTCCTTTTTTTATGTCCCCCAACAGCTACTCTTCCATCTTGTCCTCTCAGCCCTCTTTTTCAGCCACACCCAGCATGCCCACAGCCTATCTCCAGGCATCATCTCCTCCTGTTTTCCTTTCACTACCATCCCTCTTTAGGGCCTGTCTCCTCAGTTACTTTAGGGTGGGCAGAGCTCACTAGGTTTCCTTCATCTGGTTGTGCTCTCACCTCTTCTGAAGTGTCTCTTGCTAAGGTTATTAACTACCTAATTGTTAAAAACAGTGAAACTTCTCAATTTGACATTGTTATTTATAAAAATTCATTCCTTTCCTAAAAGCTGTACTAGTACACTCTTTTGGTTCTTAGTCATCCTGTTCAGTTCCTCATAGTTGTTTTGTGAATACCGTTTTTCTACTTCACTTGAAGTTAGCCTAACCTAGGCTTTCATAGTTGGTTGTCTTTTTTGGTCTCAAGTTCTGGGTTTATGGGTTTTTTCTTTCAAGTACATGGAAGTGTGGTTACCTCTCTGCCAGGGTTTCTGTTGAGAAATCTGGCCTTCATATCACCTCCCTCCATAGTGTCATTTCCCTGTAGTTTTTCATTTTTAATTTCCATTGCCAATTCTAGTATCTAGCATATAATAGATATTCTAGAAAACATACATGGAAATGTATCTTGATTGGTTTGTTAACTTCTTGATAAACTTTCCCCACAGCTGTCTTCTGTACAGGTGGAAGAGATGGTAACATTATGGTCTGGGACACCAGATGTAACAAAAAAGGTAGTTTTTTTTGTTTTTTGTTTTTTTACAAATGTAGGTGGGCTCTCAGAATTATTTTGACTAAAAGGGGTTAGTGATTTCATCCCATTACCACCAGAGGGCTGTGTTCACAAGCCCATTATTATTGCTCTTTCAAGTTCTCAGAATTAGTGATTGCTGCAAATATTACCCTCTGAATAATTCTTGGTAGAATAAGATTATTAATACTTAGGCTTTATTGGCTTTGAAAGAACTGGATTTATATGTATATATAATTATGATCACATTGCCCCATAGTGAAGTTAAACAGAAAGCAGTGATCATCTACCTGTTTGTTGGTTTTAGAATAAACTATTTTTTAAAGCAGTTTTAGATTCATAGAGAAAATTATAACCCCACTGCCACATACCCTCCTCATTGTCAGCATCTCATGACAGTAGATATTTGCTATATTTGATGAACCAGTATTAATATATCTTTATCACCCAATGTTTATCTGTAGCCTGCATTCATATTCACTCTTGGTAGCCTATATTCTATTGGTTCTGACAAATGTGCAATGATATGTACCCACCAGTGTAGTATCACACAGTGATTTCTCGTCCTGAAGACCTGTTCATCCCCACTACCTCCCAGCCCCTAGCCACCACTGAGCCTTCGCCTCTTTGTTCTTAAACCTTGCACAGAATGTCCTGTACTTGGACTCATAGTACATTGCCTTTTTATATTGGCCTGTCTCTCAGTGATATAGTCAGGTTTTCTTGTGTCTTCAGAGCTTGAATAGTTCATTCCTTTTTATCCATGAATAATGTTCCACTATCTGGATGTACAGTTTGACTATTTATGTATGGAAACACATCTTGGTTGTTTCAAGTTTGTACAATTATGGAAAAAGTGCTGCAAACATCCATGTATTACGATTTAACAAGAGAGTGCAGTAGCTCTGCTGGCTTCTTTCACTAATATAACGAGGAATATAATTAATTTTGAGGTCTATGTACAAATGGTACATTCATGGTGACAGTAAAGTTCTGAGACTTAAATTGGTTTCCTTGGAATATCTTTCAGATGGATTTTATAGGCAAGTGAATCAAATCAGTGGCGCTCACAATACCTTAGACAAGCAAACCCCTTCAAAACCTAAGAAGAAACTGAATGCAAAAGGACTTGCTCCTTCTGTGGTAAGGTTTTCTAGAAGTATACATATGTGCAGATCTCAAGGTTAGAATAGTATCCCATTTTAGGGGACTTATTGAATATGAAGTAGAAACTAAAGATTAAGAGAATGAGACTCATTTCCTCTTTGTACCAGTGGTTTATTCAGTAGCTGTGGTTGTCATTCTCAAGCTCTTGCATACAGCAGAGTCACCTGGAAAGAACATTGGAAAATCATGAGCTGCAGAATCCATATTAGGTACTGGGAGAACTGTGGGTGCTAAGAAAATTGCATGTCATGAACAAGACACAGATGTGAATGGAACCTGCAGAGTTGGTATGTGATCTTTAGGGGCCAGGTGAAGTTAAAGTGAATAACATTTCAGGCATTTTATCAGATTCTGAGCCAAGAAAACTTATCAGCATTTAGGAAGTAGAATTCCATTGAGTGCCATAAAGTTTTTCAGAACTTGGTAATCTCATCTTTCATCTATAAGTCGTTAGACATTCCTATCCAAGTAGATGGTGACATTTTACAGGTAAAATAGGCAAGAGCTGGCCAGGCACAGTGGCTCGTGCCTATAAGCTTCAGCCTATGAAGTGGCCGGGGCTAGGGATCGCAGTTCAATTCCTGCCTGGGGCCCGTAGCGAGACCTAGTTCCAAAAAATATAGCTGGGTGTGGTGGCGCGCGTCTGTAATCCCAGCTACCTGGGAAGCTGAAGCTGGGGATTACTTGAGTCTGTGGTACCCCGGGCAACATGAGCCTGCAGTTGTACGGGCAAAAATAGTGAGACCTAGTCTCAAAAGAAAAAAAAAAAAGCAGGCAAGAGCTAAGAACACCCAGTTTATTAGTTGGGCAATTGCTAGGTGACCTGGAAACTTAGTGAAAGACTTTTAATTACCAGTTTGCTTTTAGTGTACATGTTGGAGGGATACGCTTTGTATTGTCATTTAATGATATTTAGGTCATTACTTTGTTAAAATTACGTCCTGATCAGCATACATACTTCATTCAAATTGTTGGAGGGGAAGGCTGTAGTCTGACACCATGTGTCGGGGGAAAGCCAGCATTTTAATTTTCGCGCCTTGGTCTCTTGATGGTGATTATGAAACCCGAGATAGGACTTCCTTCTCTTTTTCCTCCTTGTGCTGTTAGGATTTCCAGCAGAGCGTCACCGTGGTCCTCTTTCAAGATGAAAATACATTGGTCTCGGCAGGAGCTGTGGATGGGTAAGAATCTCTAGATTTTGGTGCTTTTGATGTCATTTCTTTCATGAACTGTAACAGGGAAATCTGTTCCCATTATAATTCCATGTGTATGCTTTTAACTTGCAACATGGTGAGCACCCTAGCTGAGAGAAAGAACTGCAGATCACTCTGGAAACATCAAGTTAATACTGTCGCTCAGATGAGCTAATCCACATTTCATATGTGTCTTGTCTGGCACATGGGAGCAGTGTTGGTCACTGCTGCCATTATGGAGACTTTGTCCAGTGCAATAAGATGTAATCAAACATTAGACTTTATAATATCCTGAAAGAAGAATTGCATTATGAGGACATAATTTGGCATGTCTGAGAGTGATTGGATTAATGGTAAAACCTAGTGGCTTTCATATACCTGCCATCTCTGATTGGTCATGGTCTGAAGTTTTGGTTTCCAAGTAAGTTTATGGTGCCTGTTTATTGGTGACTTTGTTAGAATACATGTTGATTGTGGGGCACTTTCTTTTCTCACCCTTCTAGCTCCCATGTTTGTCCCTTGTATTTCCCAGAACACGCCTTTCAAAAAATTGAATGTAAAAAGAGATTATTTAATAAACTAGATTTCCGCTGTTTTCTGGACACTGAAGCTCCTCTATGGCCAGATTCTCAGGCACAAATGAAGTATTATCTAAAGATTACTAGTTACACTTGTGATTGGCTGTGAAACCTTGCCTTATTTGTTACAAAGATCTCTGTCCTTTTATATGAAACTCATGTCTTTAAATAGCCTACAAACTCCGAGTATTAACATTATTATCCCAGTAGATGGAATGAAAAAATATTTTTCTTTGTTTCACAGGAAAATTTGTTTAAAGTAGATTATCTAAAGAGTTATATATAGAGCTATAACCATAGGAACAGAACTTGTTACTTACGATGTCAGAGGTCATGCAGTGTGTCAAAGGCTTAGGAAGTATGTTTTTCTAAAAACAATGAAATGATGACTATCAGCACCCCACCTTCGTCTTCCTTTTCCGCTCCCTTGGAATAAACTCAAGGTAATAACCCATCATTGGGTCAGATCACATCTGTTTCCCTTCTGCTAGAATCATAAGCCTGACTTTGGGGACAGCTTTACAAGACAGTTCAGTCTTCACCATGCCTGGGTAATTAAAAGTCATGGCTCACCTTCAGTGTAGTTGTATTGAAGCTGGTTGCAAATGAGAGGCTACAAAATAACTGTTTACCTTGGTTTCTAGGGTAATCAAAATATGGGATTTACGTAAGAATTACACTGCTTACCGACAAGAACCCATAGCAACCAAGTTCTTCCTGTACCCAGGAAGCAGCACTCGAAAACTAGGTAAGCCTGTGCAGGGACTGTAGTCCTTTGGGGAAAGAAGAATAGTTTACTAACATTTTTAGAGTAAATATCAAACTGATCTTCAGCAATATAGGCTTGAGAAACTCTTAATGTGTAGTTGCATTTCTTCTTGAAGTTTGAGAGATAAACGCTCAGAAGAATGTCATCAATCCATGCATATATGGGGGAAAGAACTCTGATTCTCCTTGGGGAGTGAGCTTTTCCATGTTAATACACTGAGGTCTGTTCACTCACTATCAGTAAGATGCACTCACAAGTTTGGCTCTTCCCAGGGTACTCAAGTCTGGTTTTGGACTCTACGGGATCTACTCTCTTTGCCAACTGCACAGATGACAACGTCTACATGTTCAACCTGACTGGCCTAAAGACTTCGCCAGGTAAGACTCATGGCACTCAGCTCTCCTGCCAGGTAGTCTGTGTGGACTTGTGTAATAATGATAATTTCATGTGAACTTTGTATTTCTTCTAAACCCAGCATGTTAGGACTTATGAGGACTATGGGGTCTTTGATTAGTCCCAGTAGCCTTTTCATGGGTGTGCTTTCTTTGTGATGATTTCACAGGCAAACAATCATGCTGTGTCACTGCTTTCATTGGAAAACATTGGGCGATTTTCCTGAGATTTTTATCCCTTTGGCTCTATTTGAATTACCTAAGTTTTTATGGGTTAGAGAAGGCTTCTTGCGTAGCTTCTTCCTCCCTCCCCCCACCCACCCCACACCCCTGGTTTTAGGGTCGTTTGTTAAAATTAGGTGGCTGAATTTTCTAAGTCCTCACATGTGTGCTAACAGATTATTTGCGTTACATTATTTTTAAGAACATTAACATTCACTTAAATAAGCTATGGATGAATAGCTTAGTTATTTTTCAGGTTTCAGAAACAGGTCCAAATTCTATAACCAGTCCCTCTCTCCTTTAAAGATTGCTGATAAACAAGGGATCTCAAAAAAGGGCCAGAATTCAGTGGCTTTTTCAAAAGTCCTCAAGACCACCTCCAAGCCATCACTCAGACTTTGATGTTTGTGGCAGCACCAGAATTGGCATTGCCAATACCCTGATCTAGATCTCCTGTTGAGTATTTGGAAAAGGACACTGGTTTTAAATTTCTTTTGCTGTTTTTTCTGAATGGAATTACAACTTGAACAACCCTTAATTTAACCGTGTAAAGCTGACCTTTCAAAATCTTTCTCAAAATATAAAAACCTTAATTCTACTTTACAGTGCAGCACCGCAGGGGCCTTGAATTGAGTCCTTGCTTTCACCAGCAAACAGTAATGCAGTGGTCATTTGCTAGTAATTTAGTTCCCTTTTTCTATATTCCTGACATTATTTGATAAGCTCTCAGGTGGGAGGGTAGGTGGGCAGATGGGCAGATAGATGGATTTGTCCCGTACATTGCATCATAAATACATGTGAGTGAGAGAGGCTCTCTAGGTAATTGCTTGTCTTTTCCAAAAGTTCTCAAAGGCTCCAGCCTCAATACTTGATCTCCCACGCTTTTGATTCACAGTTGAGTGATGGTCATAAGGATGACTTAAAAGAACTCACAACCCAAAGAAAGATGAAATGAAGTAACATAGAGCCAGCACAGATTTTAGAGGGATGTTTCACATGGTTGAGTCACGTTAACACTGTTGTACAGCTGTCTCACACCACCAGGGGGCAGTAAGTACTTAGAGGTTTCATGGGAAGTTTTGTCTTTACTTTTTCATTCATAGTTTGAAGTTGAGGAAGATGAACAATTAGTTTTTGGAGCTATATTCAAAATGAAGGAGCGTGTGTATCTTGTGGAGTTAATCTAACATAGGTCTATAATAATTTCATATCCTGCTTCACTTTTCATAATAAAAGTGTTTGATGTGAATATTTGCTATGTATGCTTTGAAAAGTTACAAATACGAAGTATTTTTTTTTTCCACTTTAGATCCTTTAATTCTTTCTTCCCTCTGCTAGAAGATTAGAGTGCAATTTATTTCCTGCCAAATGTTTCCTTGTGTTATCCAATAGCGGAGATTTTCCTCATGTATTTTTCAGTCATGTTCTGATGCCAGAGGCCTCCGGTTTAGGGACCTGTGGAGCAGAGCGCGCTAGTCTAGGCTGCGGCTAATGAGTGGAGGCTAGACCCAACCCAACTGGCAGCCTGCCAGAAGCGTGTTACCCACCCAGTTAGCTCTTTTCACTGGTCAGTCCTTTTTAAGTGCTAGCTTTAAGAGATTCCTACATTTCAGAGACTGTCCATGTCTTTTCCCTGATTTTTATCTATTCATGCAACAATTGTTTGAATATCTACTTTGTTCAAGGCACTATGCTGTCTAACGAGGAAAGGATAAGGTAGGAAATTTATCCTCAAGAGATTTTAATTTGGAGAGGAAGAAAGTCCAATGTGTTATGAAAAGACAGCCCTCTCCTGGAACAGCGACGGGCCTAGTAAAGGCCTTCACTCAAAGACTGGGCATTGGCTTCATTCGTGTCTTGGAAGAATGTGTTTCATCACGTTCTTCTCTGTATCCATACCAAGTATTCAGGTGAGACTGGGTCAAATGAATAGCTTCTGTCTAGGGTTTCCTTCATTTTTCTGCCTATGTCTAGTTTCCTTTCATTTGGTGAATATAGCTTGACCCTCTGCTTCAGTAGTCAGTATGTTCATAGAACAAAAACTGAGTAATTTGATGGTTTTTCTTTGGCAGTGGCTGTCTTTAATGGACATCAGAACTCTACTTTTTATGTGAAATCCAGTATTAGCCCAGATGACCAGTTTCTAGTCAGTGGCTCAAGTGATGAAGCTGCCTACATCTGGAAGGTAGGTCACCGAACTTCCCACAGATGTGAGATTGCAGTGTCCTTGCAGGTATTTCTCTTGCCTGTGGTGAGACAAGCTTCATGTGCACGTACTGTGAATTTTTCTACATTAGAGGTTCAGTAAAATTTGCTTCTTGCCTCTTCATATAAACAAAAGCTCACCCTGATGGTCACAGAATCAATGACACTTTTCATGACCAGCACTTCCCTGAAATGGGCAAGTCCATATCCTCACAGTTTCACAGGTTATCAGAAAATTCAGAACAGTGTTCTGACCCATTGGACCTTACACCCTGTTGCTTTTGGAGCCCCTCACAAGACTTGTGTGGTGGTTGTATTTTTCACTCTCCTGTCTCATAATGGTCAGTCTTCTGTCTGCTAAAAGAGGAGTGGCTGCTGTATCATTTTACATGCATATGTGTGTGTGTGCATGCGATAACACTTTACAGATTTCCCATTTCTGTTACATAAACTTACAGCAATTAAAGTCCAGTGAAAAAAGTTGCTACTACACAAGTAGCATTTGCTGCCTTGGGAAAAATTATTCTGACAGGAACAATCAATTATAGAAATGACTACAAGTGTGAAGAATAAAGAGTACTGGAGAAATACTTTCCTAGGACTAGAAATTGTCTTTTAGATTACCCTGCAGTCACACAAATGTCTACACATTTTGGACTTTATGGTCAAGAGTCTAAACTTCATAATCCCAAGTCCTTAGGGATCATCATATCCCTTTTCTGAGAAAATAACATCATTCTTGAAGTCATGTCCTTAATGTTAATGTAAGGACAGGAGTAGAAACTGTGTGATATGAAGTATAATTCTTTAACTTAATTATTTCCAATCCTAGGGGAGATACTAGAAAGTGTTTTTGTTGTTGTTTGTAGAGCTAGAGTTTGAATATGCTACACTACTTACTAAATTTTTAGTGACAATATCTTAGATGGTCACAGGTTAGAATTACTGTTCTTTCTAAATTCTTTTGTGTTGTATTTGCCTCTCTATAAAGGATGTTTTCTTCTTTCACTTGTATTTTTAAATTGAAATTTGCTTGTAAAGTGTACACTTGAGACCCCCATATTGTGAAGGGAGTTTTTAACCTAGCTTCTTGGCGATCAGCTTCTTCCACCTTCAACTTTCAATTTTAACAATATGTGTCACTAGCACAAAATGTCCATCTTACTCGTAAATTTTGAGTTTCAAATTTTATCTTATGCTGCTTTGACTCCTGACAGAGTTGGAGATTCTTAATCCTTCCAAATCTGTCTTTTTAGGTTTCTCCCCCCCCCCCAAGAAAAAATAAATTTCAGATATGCCAAAAAATACAACAAAGAATTACACAAAAAATCAAAGGAAACTTCAGTACTGGTTATTCTTTAATCATTTAAAACAATTGTCAACCAAACTGATGTACACAACTCGGGAGTCGGGGGAGGGGGACAGCGGGAGAGAGAGAGAACGGTCAGGGAGGGAAGGTGGTGGGTGAAATCCAAGGATTATAAGATGTGAAATTTATGTATACATAAATTATTTTTTAAAAATTGTCGTAATACACATACAGATAATTGCTCATTATATATGCCTATGTATTATCGTTACATGGTTTATGGGAGAGATGGTTGTCTCAAAGTCCCTCCCTAGCCCTCTTCAATGTAAAGCTTTTTTGTGTCAGGGAATGAGGGTGGAGAATACTTCCTCTCTTGAAAGACATGCAGGAAGATACTTGGCTGTTGTTAGTAACCCATTTTCAGACATCCAGTCAGTGGCTCTCACTCTGTGCCTGACCCTTTCTGAATTCCTGGGATGGTCACATGTCAGTGCTGAATGACATGGTTCAGACATGATGTTCTCCTGCCTGTCCACACAGAGTTCAATGTGCAGCTCTGATATTTGAGATCCTGGCAAGCTTACACTCCTAAAATTGAATTTGCCTACTGAGGCGGTTCAGTTTCTCTTTTCCATGATATAAATGGGGTGTGGGTGCGGGTTGTAGCTTAAAAATGGTTCCATATAAGCTGAGTATCAAACCTTTGGGTCATCTTAAAAACTGCTACATTTTCAAGAGGTCAGAATTCTCAAGTGTTGGGATTTTTCCTGTGCTAAAATGTCATGAGCACAAGAGATAGTATCAAAAAGGGAGTTTAAAATCTTAAGATAGAAGAAAAGGGATCCTTTTCATTCTCAGCACAGTCCAGACTGAGACCTGGGACTTCACAGGAAAGATTTCATTCTGTGGGTTGTTTTTTTTTTTTTTTAATTTCCTACCCCTTGTCCTCCCACTCTCACTCCTACCCCACTTTCTGATACAGACAGAAAGGTGGCTATAAATAAACTGGCACAGGTCTGGCTGCCCAGCAAAACGCCAAGTCTGACACTAAGGAAGTGGGAGGGCCTTGCGGCGGAATTAAAGACATGATCTATGCTGCCACTGCAGAGTGGAGGTGCCCATGAGGAAAGGTGCCTGTCTGTCATATCCAGTTCTACAGATGGTTTGATGAGATCTGGGAGTTAGAGCTTCAAGGTGTCTTCCTAGTTTTGGAAATTTCAGTTTTGATTTCTTCCTACTTTGGATTAAGATCTTTGCTCTATTTGAACAGTGTGCAAGAGGAAGTTTTTCTGTGTTGACCATCCCCAGGATGCATAGATGAAAATTGTAACAAGGGAAGAGAGACTTTTTCCCAGTCATATTTGTATAGTTAATTGTTCTCCTTAGGTATAGCCTTCCCTTCAATACCATCATCCTGCTCTCCCTTTCCCCACTCTGGTCTCTCCAAGTTGTCCATTAATGCTTGGCCCTCTGATCTCTTTTGTTTTGAGAGTAATGTCTTTTTCCTTGGTGAGGACCTGAATTCCTGGGACACAGCAGACCAGGCTGCTCAGGTCTCCAGGAGTAACCAGGCCAAACACATCAGGAACCTCTTATAAGGCGTGGTTCTCCAGGCTTGTTTCCGGTGCTTCCGATGGTACTTTTCTCCAGATCCAAGTGTGCACTGGGTTCATGCTCCTCATTCATGCTGATTCATGTCTCCTCTGTGCCGATGTCTGTCACATGGTGCTGCTTCTGTGCTGTATAGTTCTGGCATCTGGCTTTGGGAACCCAACTCCCAGCCACTGACTGGAAAAGTTTCCCCACTGGAGACAGATCTCAGTAGGTGGTTGGTCCATGGCTCCTCTCATGGTTTGCAGTTCTGCTGTGTGGCCGCGACCACATCTCTGAGGCTTTCCTCTCCACTGGAAAAGGAAGGAGCATAACTCACATTGCACACATCTCTGGACCAGGGGCTTGGTTCCCCAACCATTGTAGGTGGAGCTCTGTGACAGGTCACCATAATAGCTAGTCTCAGTCTTTTCTCTTGTGCTCTCCATCATGCTCTGCAGTTGGAGTGCCTGTTTTTCTCATTCCTGGTGCAGATCTGATTGAAGTGGGAGTAAACCAGAGCGGACAGAGGAGATACCCACCTCCACCCTCTATCCCAGCCTAAGACTGTGGTGGTGCAGGACTCATTCTGTCCCTACCCCCACCCCTGTGTGCAGCCTAGGCAATGGGGTGTACCAGGGGTCCCCCTCAGGGACACAGGCCAACCAGGGGAACTTCATCTCCCACCTCCAGCCCAACTAGAACCTAGAAGATCACGGGTAAAAGGTGGAGCCTACTAAATCCCCTCTGGGAGAGAAACTTTTAGAAATGAATCCTTGTAATGTGTAAATCAAAATTCACTGAGTAAAAGTGGAAGATTAAGAAGCCACCTAGAAGCAGCCAGCATACTCTCACTCATGTTGTCTGGGTTCTGTAAGCCCTGGGTACAGGCATTGATGGTAGACAGAGGTTTTCTTCACAACATGTCCTTGCTTTCTGTCCCTTTTTTACTGTTGTTGTTTGGTTGCAGTAATACTCATATAATATAAAATTTGTCTCTTCCGTGATGCCATTCCTGAACTTTTCTTCACTCCAGAAAGAAACCCTTTGTCCTCTCAAAATCCCTCTCTTCCCTTCCCCCAGCCACTGACAATCACTGTCCACATTTTGTCTCTAGAGTTCCTTCTTCTGGGCATTTCCTAGAAATAGAGTCAGACAATCTAATCTGTAATGTCCGCCTCACATATAACCTGACATTCTCTGAGTCTGTCCGGGTGGCAAGGTGGTACTTGTATTCTCTGGAGTGGTAAATGATCCTATGGTGTGGACACAAACATTGTATTATCCACTCACAGTTGATGAACATTGGAATTCTGCTTTATGATAAAGTGACAATAAATACACACATAAAAACAACAACCTATGTTGTTTGAACATAGGTTTTCCGTTCTGGGAGTAGAGGCCTAGCCGTAGAATTGTTGCATTAGACCAGGCATGGTGGCGCATGCCTGTAGGTGGCAGCCTAGGAAGCTGCAGCTGGAGCCAGGGATCGCGGTTCGAGTTCCGCTGGGGCCACATAGCGAGACCTAGTTCCAAAAAAGAGCTGGGCGTGGTGGCACGTGCCTGTAATCACAGCTACCTGGGAAGCTGAGGCTGGGGATTGCTTGAGTCTGTGGTACCCTGGGCAACGTGAGCCTGTGGAACCAAAAAAATAACAAGACCAACTCTAAAAAAAAAAGAATTGTTGCATCACAAGGTACTGTCATCTTTTGAGGAACCACTTCTTCACTCTGAGTGCAGTGTACAACGCTGACTCCTAGTGTTTGTCCGACACGTGTTGCCTTTTACGGTCTCTGTTTTCCTGCCTATTGGTCATGCTGTGAAGGATTTTCCCAAGGGATCTGTTCTTCTCTGTTCACCTCTTGGATCTTAAATTTAAATATAGAAATGTACGTACATTGGTGTATATTTAATATTTACTGAAAATTCTTTTAGTCTTTTGTGTATACTTAGGCTCTCCTAGGTGATGTGTTGCCTGTAGTATAGTGAGGCAGGGCCCTATCATGAACAGATAAGCTGGAGGCACCAAGCAGCATGGACAGGGGGAACACCGGGTATTCTACCAGGGCAGCCCAGAGCACACTAGCTTTTCCTCTCCCTTTGGCTCACTGCTGCTACTTCTGCTTGGAGCTTTCATGAAGAGAAGCATAGTTGGCTGAGGCCATCCTGGGTGGAGATGGGAAGAGATATAGACCCTGTCACCCTGAGATAGACTATTTTGAAAGTCTTTCTGAAATGTTCTATCTGGTGAATGAATTGCTGTTCTCATGGCATTATGGGAGTAAGATCCCTCTAGATAACACATGGGGAAAAGCTTCCTTTTCTATTCCTTCTCCTGAACCCAGCCAGGCAAATTAGACCTTGCTTTTTATCTTCCTTTGCTCTTTGAGTCATTATGTACAGGCCACATAAACGAGAGGGGAGGAGGAGTAATAAATCTTGCATAACCTTGTGAATCAGTGTGTCAAATCTCCTAACTACAATCTGAGGAATCTATTAAGTTTACTTAGTCATTCTCAGGAATGGTCTTTCTAGAGTCACCTCCACTTTAGCTTCACACAAATGAGCAATGATTCAGAGCCTCCGGAAGATAAAAAAGAAAATCGTTTCTTTTTTAAGCACACATGCTAATAATAGTGATATGAGTTTGTAAACTCCATTTCCACAGCTATACCAGGACATGACAGCCCTAGAGTGAGTCACTTTTCAGGTACATGTCATCACTGTCATGTAACATTTGGGGAATGAGTCACCATCACACAGGTCACGTGGCATGCTGTGTTCCTTCTTTATACCTTAAAATGCTTACTTGAAACTTCAAGATTTCTGTAAGCAAGTTCAAAATAAAAGTATAACTTTGGGCTTTAGTTAAAGTCAGTAAGTTTTAGAAGAAAGATCGTCCTCTTGTTCCCAAAGAGGTGGCAGCAGGTCCTAGGGACCTTTGGGACTTGAAAGGGGCCAACTTGGGTGTTCCTGGAAGTAACCTCCATGCTAAACAGGTGGCACGGGACTGCCTGAAGCATGCTGCCTCCAGCTAAACTTCGTCTTCCAGGGGCAGTGCCAGTCCTGAATAATAGTCAAATAAGTAGAGCTCAGCAGCCCTAAGCTGAAATAGACCTGTCCATCCAAGCTCATTCTTTGCTCATTTGGGGTTATTTTCATTGTTTTCTCACATCAGTGGCAAACGCTGAAACTCTATCCAGCTCAGACTAGATATGGTCGGGTCCCTTGGTAACAGCCATGAAACAGGTGTGGAGGGTGCCTGACCTCACTCGCTGACTTCGTCTCTCTTTGTGCCATAGGTCTCTATGCCCTGGCAGCCTCCCACTGTGCTCCAGGGTCACACTCAAGAGGTCACATCTGTGTGCTGGTGTCCATCAGACTTCACAAAGGTTTGTAAACATCTCTGGAACACGTTGAAAAAATGATGACAGACTTGCAGGTTTTCCCTGAAGTTATACTTAAGAGTTACGTAGACATAATGCTAGAGATTTAAAAGCTCTAGAGGCCCTCAATCTAGATCCACATTAATCAAACATTTTCTACCTTCTCTGCCAGTAGAGTGATGGTGGTGTGCAGTGAAGGCAAAGTTTTTCTTAAAGGTGGGGTTAGGTCTTAACTTAAATTTCATCTGAAAATAAAGTCTGGTGAGAACTGGTCTAACTTACTTTCAACATATTACTATTGTGGTGTGGTGAAAGATGGCATCTTGACCCTTCTTCACCGTCCAGTTTGGGTTTTCACATGCCTAGATGATGATCGCTGTGGGCCTTAACATGTACGTTACCCGTGATTAAAACTACATAAGAAGTGATTTCAATGTTTTGGTTACTCTGGGGGGAAAAAACTCAAAAAATGTTTTTGAATAGTGATACTCAGACAGGTAGCGTCCCAGAGAGCAGACTCACCAGGGTACTCCTTACCAGGAGCCTGAGTTGACTTACCTTCCCAGCCCTGCTACCTCCAGTCTTTGGGCTGTTCTGAACTCTCCAGGAAATCCACACTTCTCTGGAGTTCTCCTGCATATGACACCTGAGATTTGTTCCCATCTATTTTCTGTCTGTCAGAAACTTCTCGTGGTATCCCTACTAGTTTTCCAAGACTACTGTGAATTTCTTTTTTTCTCTGAATTCCTGTGTGATCATTTCTGTGGTCAGCTTCATGCAGACCACTTTTGAATGCATTGCTTTACTCATCAATAATTGTGTTTCAAAAACATTTTTCTCTGAAGTTCCATGTATCTTCCAGTGGAAATTTGGAGTTTTATGTCTTCATGGATCTGACTAAGATAACTTTTTTAAAAATTCAGTTAATTATGTCATCTTTTCTCCATCATCATGCTGCCATTTTTTTATTCACAGAAAAGCCTCACAGGACATAGTAGCACCATCAGTAGTAATCTAATGGCTGCCTTTTAAAGGTTCTTTAATCTTTTTTCCTAGAGTTAGGAAGCTCAGTTTCACCAAAAAAGCTAACCTTGAAAAACTAAAAAACTTGGATTGAAATTCTAGCTCTGGCTCTTAAGTATGACATTGGACTGATAACTTTCATTTTGTAGATGAGATTATGTGAGTACAAGACTCTTTTATATTAAAAGAATTATATAAGATTAAGCATGTAAATTGTTACACAGTGGGTGCTCTGTAAATAAGAGCTCTTGTCAGCATAAAGTAACTGGTTATTCCAGGCCATTCTTGTGGAGCAGTTAAATAAGTGTATCTTCTTTTGGCCTCCCAGTATGGAAAGGAAAAAACTGCCAGTCTCTTGGGGGCCAAGACTTATGAGAACGAGTGTTCTTTTTTTCTTTCTCTTTAGTGACTGAAATAGAGAAATTATATAAACAAGTGCTGGGGAACAGCTCCGCTACCCAGTGGCCATTTGCCACAAGCACTCCAGGCTGGGCTTTCTCTGCCATAAAAGGTTTGGGTCCAAGATCAGGAATGGTCAGATATTTTTAAAGGGGCAAAGGTTATTTTTAACTTCTTCCAGCCCGGTGAACCTGATGTTTTCCCAGATCTTACCTTCACCTATCTGAAAAGGACTCTCAGAGGGAGTGGCTTCTTTACCCTGTCACGGCTGACAGGTTCCATCTTGGAAATGAGCTCATCACTTCAGTAATAAGACAGGACCTACAGAATTCAGAGGAATGTCAGTGACAGGCCATGTTAGAACATGTAAGAGAGAGTGACAGTATAAAGGATATCTTAGTCACCTTTCCATGGTGATACCAAGGCCAGTGAACTTGATTGCCCTGCATCTTGAGAATAAAATTTAATAA